>DF243381.1:0-40790 GCA_000507305.1 Breviolum minutum Mf 1.05b.01 | reverse complement strand
GAACTGTTCATATCTTACTATGACAGACGAATTGGAATCTATATGGAACTGCCCAGGGGATGTGAGTATTGGAATAACGATGAGGTAAGATTCATGATTGAAGGGACTGATTCATCAATTCATGATTTTGATGGTTGTTGTTACGGTCTTAGACAGAAGTTTGGTGATTCAAGCAAGTATATCAAGAAACCATGGAGAATTGTTAGTTGGAATGTTGACGTAGGCAATCAGCTTTCACTGAAATGCGATGGAAGACATGAACATGTGCCTTGTGCTGGCAGAGAGACATTGCATACTCAACTTTACACGAGCAAGATTGTGTCAATCATTCTGGAAGAATCGAACAAACGATTCTGTGGCATCGAAGCTCCAAGCACCGATGCATGCACCGCTGGTTCAAGCGGAAATGGGAACAAGAAGGAGAAGCACATTGCATCACCATGTGTAGGGAAGAAAGGTCTCAGAAATGAAATAAACTATAATGAATCCTATACATGTCACTTCATATTCCGTATCGCTGAGCTGACACTTCGCACAATTGTTCCAACCAACAATAAATCATCCAAGCCAAAGCTTCGGTGGACTTGTTCCTCGTTGCTAAAGCGCGGAGGAAATCCCAAAAGAGGAATCTTCTCATCCGGGGCGGCCGGGGTGGGGCGCGCGACGTGGTCCGACGGGCACAAGTCCTGTCCCGACGCCATGGCGGAGGCTAGTGGTTCTGGTTCCAGACCACGCAGAGGAGAAGAGAAGACAGATGATAGACCACCTTTGTTCGCCAGAGAAGACACGAATGGAACAAGATATATGAGGGAGACTGGTGCAATGCTGATGTCCCTCACGCAAGACGAACAAAATGGTGTTATCGTGCTGCCAGCAAAGATCGAAGGTCAACCGAATCATGTGACAATTGCTGAAAGTTGGCTCCCATATGGGATCCCATTTGCCGTTGTCCTTGGCCTTGTCCTGTCAAACGTGGTCACAAATAAAGAGGCAATCATTCCAACCTTCAAGAGAATGATGAAGAATGTGAGGAAGGAAGATATGTCTCTAGACCTAGAAGAAGCTTTGGGTCGTTTGAGAAGGATTTGCCATGGTGTTAGCCTTGCTGCCGATAATTACACCCAAAGATTATTCGATAGGGACACGTGCCTTGTACAGCCAGTCATGGAGAGGCTTGCCGGAACAGAACAATTGAAGTACGCAGGTGCAGGAGTGCACAACCTCTATGACGCCATTTATGCTAGGGGAATGTCAGGAACAATTGGTGATTACATAGGTGTTCAAATCCCCACTGACAGATCCTATCTCAACAGAGGATCACCCCTGTATACCTTGAGGCAAGGTTGGTGGACCGAGATCTTCAACTTAGGAATGCGATCAAATCCATCAGGAGGACTTACACTCTTGTTAGACACCTTAGAAGAAATGACCATGAACCTGGGAATCATGTTGAGACAATTGGCATTTTGTATTCGAGTGTACAACTATGAGTATAGGAACACAAGTTATAGAATGTCAATAGTCACAGTGATCGATGACATCATCAATTTGTATAATGGATCAACAGCGGCCGTTGCTTATACAATGCCGGCCAGAGCCGTGGCAATCAACTGCCTCACAGGTATCGTTGCACTGCTCGACGTGATTCGCTGTTACTTCGGTAACGCTGCAAAGGATGCATTAGTCAGATCACACAAAGGGCTTAATGGTGAAGGATCGCAAACCCAAGTGTATCAATCGCCATTCTGGGACGAGTTCAGGAGGCATGATCATGAGGCGCATGAATGGTTCGGCATGAACGACTTGTGCCATGACATGAGCTTCAACGTGTTAGGTGTAGAAAGAGATGAGCCTGCGGAGATCCGAAGGAAGAACCACAACTTACAATTGTGGAAAATGTGGATGAACAACATCATAGGGAAGCAGCCAGACGTTGTGTATGAATTTGGAGATGGACGCAACCCACCAGAAGATGAAGTAGAGCTGCCATTTGGGATGAAGGATCCACGGCCTAGTAGTTCCAGTTCTGGACTACGACCTCCATGGCATCCAAGAAAGGGCCCAAAGCCGAGCAGTCACTGGAACATCAGCACCTCAACCGAAGCCACAGCCGAAGCCGATGCCAAAGGCTCCACCAAGGAAGAGCCACATGAGAACAGTCAATCCACCACCACCGGTGATGTTCTCAGAAGGATCCATGTCCGCTGATGAAGACGAGCACTTGGTAAGGAGCAACAATGAATGGACTTATCCAAACATTGAACTGGCAGGCAAAAAGCTGAAGAACCTCGTCAGGAAGCATTTTGGTAGCAACGAAAGAGATGTAGTGAATTTGACGTATGTCAACCAACAAGAAGAACCTTGTGGTGCCTATGACGAGTCGTTGATTCCACTAGACAGAACACGGGATTTGATCAGTGATTGGGAGGTATTGTTGCGTAGGACGACAATATATTTGTCTGCATGGGCCGACGGGATCATCAATCCCAGGATCTTGCGAAAATACATTGACAAGCCAAATCCTGACTGGATCAAATTGTATAGGTTCGTTTGGTTTAAATCACAGAGTAATTACCTGAACGTGTTCCCAACACCGAAGACGTTTGCCTTGGCAACGTGTTTGGATGTGGAAGCGAAGGAGGAGGATCGTAGGACATTGATTGACCGAACAGTGCTTCCGCCCGGGAAGGCAAAGAACTCCGACGAAATCCAAATTTTGAGATCAGAAAGTGTCATCGTGATCTCAGATCTGCCATTTTCGTGGAAATCAGCCAAGGGTAGGAACATGAACGACATCACCAATGTTTTTAGTCAATGGGGATGGAATAACGTTCAGCACTACTGTCCATCAATTTACGAACCCAGCGCTGATTATCTTATTCAGCCTTGTAACCTCGTCGCAGAACTTCTGGAGAACGCAAGTCAGGAAGACGATATCAAGAAGGCATCGATCCACATATGGATCGCTATGACGGACGTCATCGACTACAGTTTACAGAACCAGAGGCGGTAGTGTTCACTTCGCCGTAAAGGATTCGGGTCAACAGATGACGAGTTATTTCATGCAGTGTCTGCAGAAAGTTCATGATGCCGGTTTGGGAAAGAACCTAATGATTATCAATATCAATACCAAAGGGGAATTTCATGGATGTAATGACCCTGCCAAGTTCAAGAGGATCACACAGACCCTCGTCAATGAATTAAGGTATGAAGGATACATGGTATCG
This sequence comes from Breviolum minutum Mf 1.05b.01, assembly GCA_000507305.1. Lineage (NCBI taxonomy): Eukaryota > Dinophyceae > Suessiales > Symbiodiniaceae > Breviolum > Breviolum minutum. Next base: position 37,563 of record DF243381.1, on the reverse strand, counting down.
TCAGGTGGACCAATGTGGAGAGAGATTCATCCATTTGTGGACCCACATGGCAAGATCAAATCCGACAGAGTCATTGCAATGGGATCCCTTGAGAAGCAACTTGTCAGGGAGAAGACCCTCATGAAATGCATGTTTTCGTCGCAAATCGTCATGAGCCTCGAATCACTGGCCACATCGTCAGGGATTGGAAAGCATGAGGGTTTGATCACAGATCCACCTGCAGAGTACCGATGGGAGCACGTCAGCGCAGTACCATTGGATTCAGAAGAGCACGAAAATACCCAACAAGAAAAAACGGGAGGTGGAAGAAAAGTGAAATGCATGTTCCCAATTGGGACGGACAGCCAAAAGCGTCGTACCAACCAAACATTGTGAGTGATGGAAAGTTCTTCTGGGTGATTGTTGATCACACGAGTGCTGATGAGGCAGGAGATGATGACCCAATGAAGTATTTGTCAGGTCTTTGTGACTACTGTGCAGTTCAACCACTAGATCATGGGGAATACAACGATCATAAACATTGTCCAAACTGCTCAGCAAATTATACACTCTCACAATTTGGAGGTTACAATGACGAATCAGACAGGCGTTTAAGAGTATACCTGGCACAGAAGATCACCAGCGCATTTGAGGTAATGATGTCAAATGTAAACAAAGCCTCATTTCCAAAGAGCAGGAGAACGCAGAGCAGACAAAGGGACAGATCAAAGAAAGCGCCGAGTGTAGAAGTGCCGGATAGGGTAATTTCCAGATATCCAGAGGAGATTAAAGTTCTGGACCGATGTGCAGAACTTCAGGGTGATCATTGGACCATTTTGGGAACTAGAACCATTGATCTAGGACCTGAGGATCACAATACAATCGTCACCGAGATACTCCCTCAATTGGATGACATGGATCCGGGAAACAACAAATTTAGCATTGATGGGATTCCCGAGGCACAAAGGCGGCTGCACCTTGATTTGAATTATCATTTCCCGGTAGGCAGCTTTCGCAAAGCACCCAAAGATGGCACGAGATACTGGCATCCTGAGTATGATGATGAATATCGATTGTTCAGATTCCCAAAAGATGCAAGACCCGAGTACCCGGAGAAGGAATCTGCCAAGTACAGAGTAGGAACCCAATTGAATAAAATCCTTCGACATTACATTGGTCAAGTCGGACAGAAGCAAACCAATTGGGCACCAATCAAATGTAATGAAGGGGGATGGGTACTCCAGGTTGTTGATGATGCTGTTCAGCTCATCAATAACTTCCCAGCACCACCAATAGGAGATTTGAACGACCTGAAATCGTTGAAAGAAGATGTAGAAGTCCTCAAGAGCCGAAAGGGATCACTTCCCTTGGAGGACGAGACCAGGTCGAGAGTGGTAATGAAATTAGCAATCTATCACAACCCGAGGAAGTCAGGAGTATTGGGATACCCCAATCGAAAATGTCCATGCTGCTTGATGGAGAGTGCATCAATTTTGGCATTGCGCGTGGAGTGTCACTCAGAGTTTTGGTCGGCAGGAAGATACGAAAAGACGAACCCAGAGAACGCCGCACCAAAAAGCAGATGGAACAGAGACAGAATCAGAAATTGTGCTCGCGAGGCGAAAAGAAAGGCACAAGAGGCATTTGATAATATGCCCGAAGAAGAGGAGATATTGATCGAAGAAGCAGATAGGAACTTCGAGGAACAGATGAGAGAAAACGAAGAACGACAGAGACGCCAAGGAGAAGAAACATCGTTCGCAGAAGAAGTTCCTGAGGAATCAAAAGAAGAAGAGCAGGCACGGGAAGAGGATTTGTCGATGTTTGAGGGATCTAACGTTGCCTGACGAAGGAGCCATGTGTATTGACACCAACATCCATGCAGCAAAGTACTTGATGGTACAGTTGATGAACCGCATCAACAAGGACATGAAGACGTTCTGGAAGTTCAACATTGCTACCGACAGGAAAGGGAAGCTTGCAAATTGGGAGAAAGGGTTTAGGCCCGACCTAACTGGCAAGGATTATCCAGTCAAAGAAATTGATCCAATGACTGGGGACCCTTTCGGAGTTGGAGTACATTCAACGGATCAGATCGATCAAGTCCTATGATAAGCTGCTGGAAAAGGGTGGTGGTCACATGACTGCTCGAGCATATGCAGTACACAAGTTGATCCACAAGATCAGATGGGCAATTTATAGGATCGGAATGGATCAAAATGACTTAACCAAAATGATCGAGCACAACCGAGACCAGACTCTTCTTCAGAAATCAAGACGTGACTATCTGGGGGGTACCGCAGAGATCATGGAAAAGATAGCAGAGAAAGTGCTGATTCAGAACGACCCAAGTTACACAACAATGTGTAAAATCTTGAAACTTGTTTCTGGATGTGAGACCTTCTCGTTCCTCACTAAGATGCAATCAGAAGATACACATCTATCCATCGACATGGAAGCATTGGTCGGAGATCCTATCAACACTGTCGTTGATCAAGAGACCGTATTGCTCCTATATCACTATGGGTTCACTCAGCTGTATGGAGCGAGTGCTAAATACATAGGCAACCTGATAGATGGAAAATCTGGGCTACTTCGACAAATTGTCGAATTTGAGGACTACCGCAAGAGTGTTCCACAGCTGCAGTATACAGCGCCTGAAGATACGCCTAACGATCAGGCGGATCTTGGTTCTGGTTCCAGACCAAGTGAAGCTGATCATGGCAAAGAATCTTCCAAAAGAACCGCAAAGGTTTTCGCACCAGGTGGAATGCAATATGACCTACCAGAGTCCGAAAGAGCACCAGAGAAGCCCAACATTGACCTTAGACCAAGAAGTGAAAGGGTAGGGGCAAGTGCCAAATCTGTGCCTCAACCACCAGCGGCCAAGTCACGGCCACAATCGCCTGCTCCCAAAGCGATGCCATCGTCAAGCTCATCAACTGCGAGGCATCCGCCTCCTCCACCTCTATCGCCAAGAATGCAAGCCGAAGGAGGAGGGCATAACACATATGCATCTGACCAAGGGACCACCAGTGACACCGCACAATCGTCACAAACCCCAGTCAACCCTCAGTTGAACCAATGGGGAGGCAGGTGGGACCAAGACCCACAAAATAAGGGTCGCGGCAAGGGGAGATCTAAGGGCAGAAATTGGTCGAGAAGGTCAGACCGAAGTTGGACTTACTATCCACGATGACTACATCACCGAAGAGAAGATATGAGAGCCGGGCGTAGCGTAGGTTTCACCCACTTGTGAGTGTCTCCGTAGATGCGTTAGGTGAGTATTTTCTCGAATTTCAATAACGCTCGGACTTGAAGTTCTTCAGTCCTATAAGACGTTGTATTACCATACATTGGATTACCTGGAGTTCTCCGGTAGTTCATTGGTAGGGGTATATCTTTTGCATGAGACTGAAAAGGATGATGTATTTGTCCTACAGTCGAATTAAGAAGCGAGAAATTTCAAGCTATGAGCCGAAAGGAGGACGAAGACGTCTGTGTGACCCAGCTGTATAGATCGCCCGGGCCGTTACCGACACGGCCGTGGGGGGTGTTAACAGAACTGGTGTCATGCATGTACCCTACATATGTACATTATATGTACATACTTGACGTCCTATCTTTCCCTTTTGGCTCAAGGCACCGACCTTACTGAGATTGCGAGGTCAGGTCTAAAAGTGAGTGAAGAGTGAGCTGCATCGCACCTACTGCATTGTAACTGTTCTACAATACTGACCATAATAGGCAGATATATCGGGGTCACATCCCTTGACAATGTATATCCATATGTGCCATCCACTCCTATACAAGATTAAACGTTATGCGCTTGTAGATTCCAGGAATCATTATTGAATCAGGGAGACTGAGGGAAGTTTGGTGAGCCAAATTGGTTGCAAGTAGAGATTTTCACGAGGAGGTTTGAGCAGCCCCTGAAAGATGTATCAGTAGTACAGTAGCATTAGCAGTGTGTGAATACGGTATAAGCTGACATCATTGTTATTACATACCTTCAACAACTTCTCTCGAAGCTCTTTCGCCTAAGATACTTGCTGAAGTTGTTCGCCTGCCTGGCAGTGGTCGGTTTGTTGCGATCCTTGTCAGGGCCTGAGACTTTTGCCTTAGCACAGGAATGATGGGGTATGAGATGGCATGAGTATATTTGAAGCGGAATTATGTAGCAATGTATGGCCAATCAAGAGATATTTGCTTCATTCTCGGTGGATACACATACATCCCCTTAGTTTAGCTGGGAGCTCTGAAGGCTTGTAGCTTCCCCCAAAAAATCCCAAACTTTCGAGTCGAGAAGAGTTTTTCTACCAGAGGCTGCGGCGTTTGTTCTTTACGTCCAGTGAAGTGGTGACGTCCATGACTGCGGCGCGGCACCCTAAAGTTACAAAGATGCGACAGATGGCGTGGAAATCCTGGGAAACATGAGGGAACCAAGGATTCTTTCAGACCTGTCATAGAAGTGCAGATGACACTTTATCATGTTTTTGCAGTTTTCCTTATTTTCATTGGAATTTCTTTCCTAGTTTTATCCAGTTTTTCTGTAGATTATGACATATTCTCCCATGAATTTCACTTGTCATTCCCCAAGCGCTTAGCAATTGGCCTTGTCCACTTGGACTCTGAGCCTGACGAGGCGGTCGTCACCGGTGGAGGTTTGACGCTCTGGCGCTGGGCAGAACAGACGGTGCGACGTGGCGCAGGGTGTGGTGTTGATGATTTGATGGTGGCCGTCACTGATCCCTGATAGGTAGAAAGTTGAAGAACTTGAGAGAAATTGTACGCAAGTCGGAATGACAATGATTATTGACAGAAGATGATAGAAAGATGTTGTTGGATGGACAATATAATACATCATCCTGCTTAGAACGTCATTAGGTATCTACAACATGCATGTGCTTTACTTCACCATCTCATGCTTTGCAAAAGTGTATACATCATGTCGCCCATTAACGCCCTCAATTGCCAGGTAGAGAGGCAGAATCAGCTGGAAACATCCAGGAGTTGTTTTAAGCACGGCCTCGTCCTGCTGACATGACTTGCGCGCTTGCTGTGGCTGTGTGATGCTATGACAATTTTGACAGCCAGCTTTTCAACCGACGTTGTGTGGCTTCGAAATGTTGTTTCATGTTTGGAGGTAGCTCGCGGTAATATTCGTTTCAGCACACCCGAGGGAAACATAGGGAAGCAATGATTTTGTACTTGAGATCATGAAGAGATAAGTTAGTGGCTAATGATGGCTAACAAAGTATGTTTGCCTCGCAGAAATTCAGCTCAAAGTCAACCACCAACTCCAAAGGTGTGTTGCTCACATGCGCCAGGTGTGTTTCCACGGCAGTCTCCTTGGACATGAAGTGGAGTTAATCACCGAAGAGGCTGCCACCGCCGTCAGAAGTGGCATGGGTTTGGGGTGAAGTGAAGGAAATGAGCAGTATTTGGCGCAAACATGTACGCTATGTAGGGTGGTGTGTACTTTTTGCAGGATGTTTGAATCCAACAGGTACGGCTTATTAAGACTGTCTGAAACTTCAGGCATTTTGAAATTTCGAAAATGTCTCCAACTTAGGAGAAGTGGGGGACTGCTATCCCTACACTCTGGTACTCTTTTTTTGCCGGCTCGAAAATCCACGAATTTTCTCGAAAGGCCTTCGGCCTGGCATGTTTCCTTGGAGAGCTGGCACCGGTATGGAAGCCGAAGCCTGCTTGGATGGAAGGGTTTGGAAATTGAAATCGTTGGTTTTTTTAAGGTTTGCTGAACTTAGGAGTTGTAATACGACTTTGAAACTTATATATAGATATGGTTCCTTGTAGCCAAAGATTCTTTGATTCGGACTGAGGTCTTTGTGTTTGAAAATTGGGGCCTGCACGGACTGCTGGTTGGGATTTGGACTGTTGTTTTGAAGAACCCGACATGTGTAGGGTGAGCCAGGGTCGGATGAGGGTTTCAATATGTTTCTATTCAGCTTGGCACTTCTCAGTTGGCTCATCACCCCATGTTTTGCAGGAAGTGCCCGCTATCGATGGCTGGCGGTGCTCTTCCATGTAGCCTGGAACCCTGGGCAGATGGAGGATCTATAGGATCTCCAACTCAGATCTTTTGAAGACCTTTGGAGAATCATACTTCATCAAAAATTATACGAAAATGCATCACCCCCTTACCCATCATACAAGTTCCACTGGGGAACACTGCAGGGTAATTCTACGCCGGACCACTGCTTTGCTAAGATACCCAGTCATGGAGGTTATCATGAAGGAAGTAGATCATTGTAAAAAGTCAACTGCTACAAAGATCTTTTGTTTTCGAAATGCTTTGGAAAAGAAAGGACACCATGAAATTAGAGGAGCGGCTAAATCCTTTCATTTCGTTGTCACCATTTAAGGGTATGGATTTGGATCGTCTACCTGACTTCGTCCGCGTATGTATGAAATTACAAGCTTCTATGTGACGAACCCGCAAAAAATACCAACAGTGCTAAGTCCACGACAAGATCAGAAACTTGAAAAGACATACTTACTGTAAGCATCGCAAGCGGCCTGAGGCCTTTTGCCTTGGCATTGTGGTGCTGGTAAAGAGAAAGTTGGCTATCCAGGCAGGGATGCTTGTGGCCTGGATGGGGATGCTCTGCCATACCCTGCGCTTTATGATGTGCTGTCCCGTGCCACTTGGTGCCACTACTGTTCCACTCAGATCGGCTAACGAAAGCCAGGTTCCAGAAGTTTGGGTTGGGTTAGCTGCTGGGAATTGGGTGTCCGTACTCAGCTGAAAAGGGTGAGAAGGTGTTGCCACCATGATTGGGAGCACACTCGTGAGAATGATGGCGATGATCGGTACCCCACCCGTACTTGACACAGCATTACCATTTATAGATGCAATTCCTTGGAAAAGGGGGGGGGTCCTACTTTTTTTTTTGCCAGAGGGGTAAATAGGTTGACATGATATGCGGATGTTGAATTTCCAAGACTGAGGCTTCACGTCAGCCAATTACAGATTCAAAGGATGATAGGAGAATAAAGATGAGAGGTTTGCTGAGTTGCTTTTTTGTTTCCGACCTCAGGGGTTCTCGTATGATCCAGCTGTTTCATGGAGTCTGTAGGAGTGATTTGTATGGTGTTGCCAGCCATCCTTATCCCCAACCCCATCACACATACACTCCAGTACTGTCATCATCCCCTCAGACGTCCTCAGGTTGCATCCACTTGGGCAGCTTCAACATGGTGGCCCAGCACCGGGGAGGCCAGGGAAGTGGAAGCCTGATCCAGGTGCAGGATTTGTTTCAATATGTTTCACTACCCAGCCGCCTTTGTATTCATGTTTGAATCTCGTTTTTCGTATTTGTGACTTGCAGGACTGTATGCCACATCCCGTACAGCCTGATATCATTTGGGCGTTGGTTACCCTTTTCAACATGTATGTAGAATTTATTCAATGCACACATGAGATATAATGTGCATTTGAAAGCCATTTTGCTAGTACATGCTAGTATATGTTTCACCGTGTAGTGATGACTTCCTTTGACACCACAGTTGCAGGGCCGGGTTGAAGTTTTGAGTTGTAGCTTTTCACGTTCACATCTCTATACCACAACCGCCAATTGAACCTTCAGGAGGCACACTCACACATGGCCCCCATGATATTCCCTGTGTTGAGCTGCATTCCCATCATTCCCATTGCTCAGACCCGGTTGCCTGTGTTGGCACTGGCCACTGTCCAATTGATCAACTTCTGGTATGGCTGCTCAGATATCACCTGATCACGTCAGCTGGTCACGTCACCTTGACGTTGTGATGACCGGGGGTGGCCTTCAAGGTTGGCACAAAGCTCCGGGAATTCGCACCTCCTCGCGTTGTGTTTGGTAGCCTAGGAAGATGTTGGGGTGGGGTTTGTATCCCAAATCATATCGTAGCAATGTGGAATGTGGTTGAAAAATTGCCCATTGTTTTGTGGCTTGGAAATTGGGTGCAATCAAATTGTCTTTTGTCAAAACTGGTCAAGACCACTCATGACACTTGGCTTCCATTCTGAAATCTTTTGGTCTTGTGGGGAATGCGTTTAGAATTATATAATCGCATGTGGGGACTGCAATATTATTTGCATTTATTTGCCACTTGCATAATGGGACCATATAATTCTGGTGCCACTGCAGCGATAGAATGGGTGCGGGTTCCTTTGCCACTGGGCAGGATGGGTTGCTGGAACCATATTCAAGTCAGGTGTAGCGCTGGGAGGTCTTTCCATGGCTGGCGTTTGTGGGGAACGCCCAGCGGGGTGCCGTGAATGAGTGACGGGGGTGGTGTTGATGTTCCAGGTTGCCATCTTGCATCTTATTCTCAGAAGTTTTGGGTGAGAGTTGTTCAAAGTTTTTGAATTTCCACATGTAATTGCTCAGTTTGACAAAAGCACGCAAAAAAACAGTGACGTCTTTAGGGGAACGTCTTGCATTCCAGATTGGTGATGTTCGTTTCAGTCTCTCAGGTGGTTTGGTCATGCCAAACGTGGAACCACTCACAGCACATGAGCCAAGCACGTGCTGCTGGCGGATTCGCGCTGGTGATGCGCTTTCTGTGCTCACAAATGGCATGCGGCTCTGTGCAGATCTCTCTGCATGGATTGTGTTGAAAGCAGAGGTCTCTTCATAGACTTTTGATATCTTTTGATTACCAACAATGATTCCTGGGCAAAGTGTCTTTGCCGAATTCTTTACTTGTCAAATTGGCAATTTCTGCTCGGCCAGGCTTTTGGCTCCTGGCATCTACATCTTGTTTTGTGCCATCAGCGCTTTGCTCCTCTTCCAGGACCGATGCCATTGGTTTGTTCATATAGCTTGAATCGACGAACTACCTCTCCTTAGCACAAGAGCTTCTCTATGAGGTTGCCTTGAATCGCAAGTTGTAACATGAAAAAACTAGAACGTGCAAACTTTAGTATTCGAACTCAATGCATGCGTTTTATGACTTCAATGCACTTCAATGTTCTTAGGATCTCAACTTAAAAGATAATCGCTTCCTTCCCGGTTCTGCCAATGTTTGATTGGTGGTTAACATGATTCTCAATGATTATGTACCCTTCCTTCAAAGTGGCCCAAATCTTTGGTTTTACATTGGATTGACGTGATTCCAAACCAAGAACATGTTCACCGTTTAAGCCCCCAAAAGAGTTCACAGGAGTTCTTTATGTCCTTGTGACGCGGTGTCGTGAAGCGAGCCGCCACATGTCCAAGCGGATACGAGTCAAACGGCGAGTTTACAGCTCCAGGGATGTACTGAAGAGACACTGAAATTGGTGCGATTTTCTGACACAATGATACCAATGATACCAAAAAAGGAGGGAGCTTGGCCTGACAACGAGATTAACAAGATGTGAGTTTTAGTTCAGTATTTCTGGAAGCAAAAGCTCTTGGTGGCCTGATGCTTTGTTTGTGACACCTTTCTCTGCCCTTGTGTGAGCTAAAACTGGCCAGATCCAAATTACGATCAAATTCAGTTGCACAATGCAAGGTTGAAACAACAATCTGGCCGCGAATGGTCGCTCGAAGAAAGTCCGCAGCCTGTGTTGCCATACAACTGCCCCCCAAACACTTTGGGGTTGTCAATGCTGGCCTGGCTTCTTTCAAATGAGTTTTTTTCTTCAAACTACATGCGTCACCACTTTGTCTTGTCATCCAGCAATTTACCAAGGGATCCAAAAGAATGAGCTGGATGTCTCGTCTTTTGTGGACGCGAACGGCACTGTCAGGCTTGAGGTGGTGACCACTCCCTGATCTTGCACCTCAATGACCCATCATTCTGAAAACTGCACCATGTTCCGATGTGATGCTGATCCAAATTTAGGCTCAAGTACAGTACAATATTGTTGTCAAGTGTCAATTCTTGTAGTAGTGCCCCAGTTGTGAGTGTGTGTGTGGCCATTGAGCGAACCCCTGCCAGCTTTTGATGCTCGGCCAGAAACTACTGGGGTTCTGCAGCATTTTGGAATTTGAAATATCCTGGACTTCAATTCAAGCATAGGATGATATTAGGATGTTTCAGGATTTTAGGGGTTGCAATTTCTGCAACAAGGAATGTAAACAGTATGACCATCTTGGCAAAAAAAGAGTCTGGGAAGGGACCACTTTCATCATTGTTCAGCACAGCCACAGCATGCCCCAGCAAACTCTTCCAGTACTTTTGTCCTTTTGACATTGGACTCATCATTTTCCTGCAACTGTTGCAACACCATTGGTCGTTTGTTTGCCAACGTGTGAATCGATGTAGGTGGCGGTTCCAAGCTGTTCCGCACGTCGTTTCTTGTGGATGTCCATCCGAGGACCTGAAACCGGATTTTTTTGACATCAGGTGGGAATGTCGTGGATGTGTACATCTGGTGCAGGATTGGAGAAGTAAAACTGAATCACCGATCATGAAACGGGGACAAGTGAGGGAAATCCTGAACACCAGCAGAGAAAGTCTGAAGTGATCGACAGTTTTCTTACCAGTAGTCTGCTCACATGCGAGTATCGGATGACCGGACCACCGTGCCTCAGATTTTCCAGAGCGAGAGCCCTGTCACATTCCAGAGCTGGACTCGTGACCGTCAGGTAAGAAGACGCCATTCACCCGGATTTTTTGGACGCTTTGCCGCTTCGTCCGGTTGCAAACTCAGCGAAGAAACCAACGGAAAATTACTGTAGATGGATCATTTCTTCTGTCAAAGCCTTTCTTACTCTTGCATTGTTAACATACTTTAACGCATTTTTCTTGACCATTCTGTTTGTACCCGCTTTGCCGGGTCATTTGATCAATGATGTTATTAGATTATTAGATATTGATTTGTTTTAGTTAGTGTTCAAGTGAAGTGTTTTTTCCTAGTTGCACCCGCAGCAGCTTAACTTGCTTGAAAAGATGATTTTTTCTATGGACACCCTTGCCACCGAGGAGAGCATGGCCGCGGTTGTGGGCTGCCTTAATGGGGATGGACAGTGCGGAATAAATCGAAAAATAAATAACTGAAGTTAATAAGTTTAGATAAATCAAATAATTAAACAACTAGATTATTTAAATCCGAGGCGAAATATACGTGTAACTATAAATGCAAAAATACTCAATGATCAAGGTTTAAGTATTGATACATCATTTATATAATCATGTAATTTGTATATATTTGTATACTAATGCGACTATATACTTCTATTATTACATACTGATATGATTCTATAATCGTACAGGTGTATTTTGCACCCTTGAATTAACAAGTTATTGTATACACAAAAAGGACCAGATTCTTTGTAAAGACGAGGAAACGCATGCAGCCTACGTCAATTATTCTATCACTGAGAATGTCACTATCTACTCATTTCGGAAGATAGGCTCAGGCTGAGGTAGAACAACTTAACGAAGGTGCTGCGTTGTTCGGACTTCAAAGATTCCGCCTTTATGGAGTTCAGCTGCAAGGAAGTCAGGTTTCGTTTGTTGTCCTTTCAGGTGGATTTCCAACTTGTGGCAACACAGCATGTAAATTTTAAATGACCCCCGTTTCCAACTTTGCAAGTAAAAACAATGGTGATGGCAGGAGATGAAACATGTACAATGTACAAGATGAAGTGCTTCTGCGAATCGGTTGTACAACATGATTATACATGATTTTTGTGCCTATTAGGTATACATATGCATCACCTCCTAGATATTAGGCCAAACTTGCATCCATTCTGCTGCCACCAAGGCCACGCTTCAGCCCCAAGATGACCTGCCAGGACACACGGAAAACCTGGATTTCTGTGCCTTGTTGGACCGTTGTCAACCGTGTTCCTTGAGGAGTTTCAGTAGACCTTGCCATGGGTGCAACGGTTGAAGCCTGCAACCCTCCAGTGCCACCGGCTGAAGATGCTGCAAGTGCACCCGAATCGGCTGCTCCGGAGATCCAAACGAGCAAAGTGGAAGGCCAAGTTGCTGCCGTGCCAGTGGGAGCCTAAGATGGCAACGGCGGCGAAGGGAAAGTCATGGTCTTTTTGAATGGAATAGGCACCAATTGTAAAAAGAGGTGATGGGAGACTGTTGAGTCATGCAATTGGTGCAGCTGCTGTAATTAATCACCACAAACAGGTAATTATGATGATTGACAGTTCAATACTGGAGTTTCGTCTAGTCAGTTACTGGAAAGAATCAAGAACTTAAAGAACCCATACCCAGGGTTGCATACTCCCAAACCTGGCCTTTCAGGTCAAACCTCCTCAGGGAGAGGAGCTATGGAACTGTGTTAGGGGTGCTCAGGGGTTTGATTTATCAACGTCAACAAAGTTTACATAAGTTGACAGTAACATGTTTGCAGAGCTGTAGAGCCATTGGTTTTAATATTTGATTTTGAAAGGATTCCGCTTTGAATGAGTGCTGGGCTTGACAGATTCAGTGGCAAAGTGCAATTCTAGTGGTACACTCCTTGCAAAACGTTTGGAATGTTGAATCCCTATTCTGCTGGACAAGCAGCGTTAAATGGCCATGTGCTGCATTACTATATCGTACCATGACTTCACGCGTCATGGCTATCATATTGCATGGCATAGTCTTCACTGGGTATGGATATTCGAATATTGAGATATTTTGAGATTCATATGTGTACAAGTTCAAGATTTATTCCAACCACTAGACACTTCATGGTGCCCAAGTTCTCAAGTCCAACTTTTGTAGGGGACTTTAATGTCGGGTCGACCAATGGCTGCACTAACCAGCTTCAGGTGAAAGCCTGGGTGCCTCAGTTCGGGGAAGGATGTTGCTTCCAGTCTCTGTGATATCATTTTTGTATGCATCTGTAGTTCCACTCAGGATTTTTTGCACTTTCCCTCAAATCACCAATATTCACCAATACATTCCACCCTGTCATTCCACGTGCTCTGACGGCCTTTGTGAGGATTGGATTGCCACTTGGCTGCAGCCAAAACTGTGCTGCTGCTAACATCGGGGGTTTCATAGCGATGCCGCTTTTGAGCTTCGGAACGTTAAATCTGCACAGCAGCTTAAGTTTCGATCCCCAACCGTTTCGAAGGATACTTCCCAATGGATTTCCGTCATCAATCAAATTATAAGCAACTTGTGTGTTTTGGATTCCGAAGCAGGAGTTTGTTTCTCAATGGGGTGGGACGTGGCATGATATCATTATAGCATCTTGGCGCTGGTGCTGCATCATGTGAGGTGGCTGAACCCTGGGGGGTAGACAGCAAGGACGGGGGCCGGTGTGGAGCAGCCAGATTTCGGAATTGATTCACTCACTTACCCAACATCGATTCGCACCTTGAATTGAGAGGGCCAGCCAGCATACTAGCTCCCGTGTTTCCCCCATTCGAAGCCCATTTCACAACATCCTCGTAGCGCAGTATATAAGTGCGATGTGACAGAAAATCAAAAGGTTTGGTGCTAAAAAGCAATGCAAGTCTTGGGAGTTCCTAGTTGCCCGCTCCAGGACACACAGGTTCCTTCCTCGCTGATTGTTTTCGATTGGGTGCCTCGATGGTGTGGGAAATGTTTGGGATCTATCAGGATGATGCTACGCCAATGCAGATACACAGATACACTTCTGAGATTTGAGATCGAACAACACCAGATTCGTACAGATACCCTTTCTATCCCTTTCTTCCACATGAATGTTTGTAGCATCACTGTTTGATTAGCGCAGTGGAGACACGCCAAGGATGACACCTTGCTCCCAACTACGGCGCTGGTGGCGGCCAAACGCATCGCGTAAGGATGCCAAGACATTCCCAGTCCACTGTCAACTCTCAGAAGCTCAAACTTTCTGAGGCCAGCGCCCGGGGCACCAGGTGCCACACATGCGGCGTCGCAACTCAGTGAGTGGGTAGGGAGACCAAGGCGTTAGGCCTTTCTTTTTTGTGTTGATTTGAATGGCAAGTAGCTTTTCAAAGCTTGGTCTTTTTAGTCTGGGCACATGCAAGGGTATCTTTCAGAAGTGCGAAAGATAATTCGTGACACGCGAGGTAAGACTTGTGAGTAAGTAGCTGCAGCTGAAGAACAAGCTAACAAGCTTCACTTTTTGTGAATAGGGTTGACCCATTTCTTGTGACATTTACTGTGCGGTTGATACTGTTGATGGTTGAGTGCCCAACCAACCAATTAAGTGATGACGATCATTTATTGATGACGATTGTGATGATGATATATGATGATCATCATTCTGATTCAATATTGTTGTTACTGTTGTTGTGGTTACTGTTGTTGTGGTTACTGTTGTTGTCGTTGTCGTCGTCGTTGTGGTTGTGGTTGGGGTTGTGGTGGTTGTTGTTGTTGTTGTTGTCGTTGTCGTTGTCGTTGTCATTGCTGTTGGTGTTGATGATCATGATGATGATGATGATGATGATGATGATGATGATGATGATGATGATGATGATGATGATGATGATGATGATGATGATGCGAATGTGTAGGGGGATGGGGGCGAGGATTGTGACTATAGGATACATATAGGATACTATAGGTGACTCATGTCCTTAGGATGTCATTCCTGAAAAAGGTCATCACCGTTGCTTCTGCCAGAGACGCCCAGGAGTTTGATGACTTCCTCGAGAGCTGTGCCAAGGCAGCAGTAGAAGCCCTGCGAAAGGCGGCGGATGCTCTGATGCCGTACCACGGGACGGCAAAGAAGATGTTAAATTTGGATAAATTTGGTGTGTTTATTTGGGATTTATTTGCTGTATTTGGTGCTTGAATCGTTATACAAAAGTTGGTGACCCTCGAAATCCGTGCATGATATCATGAGAATATGCACTATTAAGGTTTATAAATTGGTATGGAAGCATGGTGGCTTTGTGGAGGGGTGCTTTTTTGGTAAGACACCCAGTGTAGTATATATAAGTCTAGTTTCAGATGTGCAGCCAATGAATCATCAAGCACCAACAGCACTTCACAAATGGACATCGCTTCCTTTGGATTTGTTTTGTTCTTCAATGTTGTTGATATTGTGGATTAACTGCCGTGGCCCATGGGTAGATGTAGATGCTTGGGTAGTGCCTGGCGCAGGCCTCGAAGTACGGCCGTGTCACTTGGACATGTATTGTGGTGAGGGTCGTTTGACCTTGGATGCTGTGAATGTAAATGATGGCTTGGATGGGAAAAGTCATGGCTGTGTTACTTTTGAGCATTAGACCTTGTCAGGGTGTGATTTATCATGATTTATCAATTATAAATAGTGTGATTTCAAACGAAAAATATGTGATTCAGAATCACACCAACTGAAAGAGCAGATATGCAGCTCTGAGACCTTCATGTGTGGGCATTGGCAACACTTGACTCAGCCAAAGCGGTGCCGGCACGAGGTGTTTTGATTTCATGAGTCAATGTCATATTCATATATTCCATATGTGATGATGATATTCGGCTACAACAGTATTTGGTGACTGTGCATCTATCACATTTGCTTGACATTTCTTAAACCATGGAATTAAGCACCTCATGACATCAGCAGGAAAAATTCCACCACACCCCATCACAAATGGCTGCCTCCATCCACCAGCATCCCGCTGTCCACACATCTCCACCGGCACCTCTCCACCGGGTCGCGGCGATCGGAGCCGGGCCTTTCGAGCCATGGTGCATGTGAGCTTGATCGAAGAACCACCGGAATTGACCCACACAGACTTGGGGCAGCACCTTGACAAATGTGGTAGTCATTTCACGCAAGCTGCTGGTTTTGGATGGAAATGATGTGCTCCATGTGCTTCAAGTAAGGATATTACTGATTCAATGCCTCCTTTTCCTAATGTGAATCAACAAAGTATTTACCTTAAGCATGTTGGATGGCTTGTTGACTCTTATTTTCACTGGCCAGACTTGGCAAGATTGTAGAAGCTTTCCTTTGTGAGAAAGATGGAACCCAGCCGTGCCCTAAGGAACATTCCAGAGGATCCTACTGAACGCGTGGAGAAAGCAGGTGCCTTGTTGGACAATTTGGGCCGATCCCTGCGCACGGTGCGCGAGTCAGCCAATGAATTGGCGAATGCCGGCGCTGTGCTGGCGGAGAAGGGCGACCGCTTGGCAGATGTGGCCAGTGCCCGTGGCGGCAAATAATTGCTAACGCTGGGTGACCCCTCAAAGGACCACCACTGCTTGGGTGAGGTGGCGGGTGACCAACTTTGTTGTACATCGTCATGAACTGGAGATATCAAAAGTTGAGTCATTCTCATTGCTCACAAGACTTTGGAGACTTCCACTTGCTTCAAGTTGATTGGAACAATCGGAGAAATCATGAAACACCAAATTAATAGTTGGAAACAACTTCCAGGCACCACTCATGGTCTTTGCCTCCTTTGTACTCCCTGTAATATCTTCAATACGCTGCGTACCCTCATGAGTCATGAAATGTCATGAGGTTACATCAGGGAGGCGCAAGCTCATTCAGGGAACCTGGAAGGAAAAGTTGCAGAGATTCTGGAGTTGGTCAAAGGAACCTTGGACCATGGGCCGGGATTCCGGGATACGTGTTTTCCCTTTAATGACGGTTAATGGCCTTGAATCCATCAAGCAAGTTTCCATTTCTTCCATGTCTCAAGCAAAGTTTCGTATTTCGCCATGAGATTGGTTTCCAAGTTCCTTCAGATGCCTCAGGAATGCAGAACAATGTGTCTGCGGAATCAAGCGCGCACTGGTCCATGTGTCTTCTGCCTCCTCCCTTTGGGACATCACGTCAGTCCAAGATGAAGAGTGATGACTGGCACAGTTTCCTTTGAGAGGATCCTCAGTGCGTCTTGAAAAAAAATGCTCGCCCACTCTGCAGTGTGCTGGGGCATGGAGTGGGGGAACGGAACCTCGAGCCAGAAGCAGTAAGTGGTGAATTTTGAATATCCTTGCCACGATTGCGTACGAGCAATTTGTATCGGCACAACAGCCCATCAACAATTGAGAATGGCATGCGAACTGCCATTCCACGACTTGCAGCTTTCTGAGTGTTTCAAGAGAATTTGGCACACCTTTCCCTAGGCTCAACCGTTTACTCACTTCAAATGGTTGCATAATATGAGTCACCTACCCCCAACTGGCTTGCAATTTGAAACCTTGCCAGGTGGTGATCATCACCAACAGCGGATTTGGTTGGGTCCATGAGACAGCCTCACGTTTTATGCCCTCCGTCCTCAGTGCGAGATCTCAGGAGTGGCTGAGGATGCCTAGGGATGGAGTGGTTTTAAAAACTCATGGCTTAGAACCTGCACATCTCACAAGTTCTCCGAAAGTACAGTAAGTCACAAGCTTGCAGACAAACAGCCGAAATGCTGCTAAATTTNTTGCATTCGTGGCAGTTCGCAGTGTGGCATTCCTTGGCACCCCCGGCCCACAGGCGCAACTGCGAGGAACACCACTTGAGATTGCGGCCGGCGCTGCTGTGCCGGCAGTTCTCATGACACCCACAGCTGCCATGGCCGCTGATGGCGCCCCTTCTGTGGTGTTGGGAGTTGGCATTCTTTGCATGCTGGCGGCTTTCAGCGCAGTCTCCAGCGTCATCAGCGCAACTGTCACGTCTGAGCTTGACTAAGTGCAAGAGGAAGCTTATAGGAAGCCTTTGCTCAGGGTTTGCACTAGCTGTCTTGATGAATATAGTACTTTTTCCCTAGGACAATCTGATCATGTTTGTGCGGCCCCAGAAAAAAAAAGGAGCTTGTTGATGGGACACATTGCATGTGCACAATGCAGTTGCGGCTGGAGTGCTAGAGGTTAGACGTTGGCATCCGCTGTTCAAATGATTCCGATCAAGTTCTTCAGAAAACAGGGTTGGTTGCTGTTGCAGAAGTTGATTGCGTTTCGATTGCGAGAGTGCACAGGTTTGCCCAATGTGTCATTTTTGTGCTGAATTTGTGGTTCAAGTGTGGGTCTCATTCTGACTATCAATATTGCAAAAGGCTCAACCATGGCCCGCTCATCCAAGTTGATTACGCTGTGCGTTGCACTTGTTGCATTCGTGGCAGTTCGCAGTGTGGCATTCCTTGGCACCCCCGGCCCACAGGCGCAACTGCGAGGAACACCACTTGAGATTGCGGCCGGCGCTGCTGTGCCGGCAGTTCTCATGACACCCACAGCTGCTATGGCCGCTGATGGCGCCCCTTCTGTGGTGTTGGGAGTTGGCATTCTTTGCATGCTGGCGGCTTTCAGCGCAGTCTCCAGCGTCATCAGCGCAACTGTCACGTCTGAGCTTGACTAAGTGCATTTTTTTGGAGCAGCCCGATGCCTCCTGAGTGTTCGCAAAGTAGCTAGGTGCGCACCAGCTACGTCCAGATGTGACCCAGTTTTTCTGAAACAAAGTTGGCCGTGCAGAAAAAGTGCTTGAGAAGCCAGCTCTCCAACATTCGCTTGTGCTTGGACAACTTTGCCTAGACGTGTCATTGAACATTCTTCTTGAAGGTGACCAAGATAGGTAATCAGCTGATGGATTCTGATGGAACAATGATATTAACACTCAATGATTCTATGGAATGTTTTTCTCCAGCTGTTGATGTTTAAGACTCTTCAGGTTGGTTGGTGTATTTTTCTTCTGCCTTGGGTGTGTGGTCAGTGTCTTAACGATGTAAGGTGAACTTGAGAAGATCCCGGTGATCAGCGCCCGCGCGATCTTCGAATGCTTGGGCATTAGCGAGCCATATCGCTGGAAGGTGCCGAGATCTTCCAGTGTTTTTTTTTCACGACTCAAGAGCCACTCCAGACATGGAGAGACCCTTTTTGCCGAAAATGACCATTAATTGGATTCTGATTTACCATATGGGGGGATTCCTTTGGAAGATGATGACACCTCATTTTGGCTCGTTTGTGTGTGCATCAATGCTACTTCTCACATAATTTTTGCGAACAGCGTAGCTGCAGCCAGAAAGAGGGAGAGAGAGAGATCAGGCAAAAAATATAATTGATCATACACTGACTG
Source organism: Breviolum minutum Mf 1.05b.01 (assembly GCA_000507305.1). Taxonomy (NCBI): domain Eukaryota; class Dinophyceae; order Suessiales; family Symbiodiniaceae; genus Breviolum; species Breviolum minutum. Next base: position 18,695 of record DF243381.1, on the reverse strand, counting down.
TAATAATCTGTCATAGTTGGCTTTGAACAGTTCCATGCCAAACGGTGAACAAAATATCTGACATGAAGCCTGAAAGTGTTGTGGCCTGGTAGGTGAGTTTCATTACACGTTGCAATTTTAAGTGTGTAGATTGAAGATCAGACCTGGGAGTTGCACCTTGGAAGACCAAACCTTCAACTTTGAGGTCCATACAAATTTCATATCAAAGGCAATGAGTGTTGCGTAGCTACCACGTTTTCAACTTGTCATGGTTTCCCTGGAAATTACTTCACCCAGTGCCACCAGAAGCACCGAAAGGTGCTGTGCTTCCGGCGTATCGTGGACTGCTTTACGTCGCTGACTTAAGCATGTGTCCAGGGCCCATTGGCCCATGGAACAATTGAATATAGTACCAGTAGTGGGGATTTCCACAAACATCGTGGCAAAAAAGGGGTGAAGTTCTGATTCAAGTCTTTCACAAGTTTTCAGGGTGGGAGTCGAGGGCAAGAAGTTCGGGAAGACATCGGCTAATAGTTGGCCCTTGAGAATTTGAAACCCGTCTGTCTCTTGGCAGAGATCACTTCAGGTTTGATCCCACTGGGAAAACGGGGCCCAGCAGCCTGATCTCGATCGGAGACGGTTGGCAGGAGTAGGGAGCACCCAGTGGGCTTGGAACTGCGTGGAATCTTTGGAAGATCTTGGAATCCTTGGGTGCTAAAAGATGCCCTTTAAGAAGCAAGCAATGCGTCCAGGACTTCTCAACGTTGTGCTGCTGAGAGCTTGCATACCAATGAACACCACTGCTTCTGGCACAAAGACCACTAAGTAGCTCTCCGCAGGATTGACACTTTCTTCCCGAAAGCCGCTCTTTGGGGAGCATCAATATGTTGAATGGTTCAACTTGCTGATATCCTGAAAGATCCTTAAAGATTATAAGTTGCCTTAAGAATCCTTAAGATGCATCGATGGTTGAGATGGTATCGACTTTGATCCACCCATTGCCACCGAGCACCAAGGCGCTTAGCCGCAATCATGGCTACACAGGCGCACTGTGGCTGGCATCCCTCAAAAGATGGATAGAGGATGATGAAAGTGCAAATCACCCTCCCAAAAGCAGCTACGGTGTCGAGGGAAAACAAACTAAACTAGAACAATATTCCAGCATGTTCTCCTTTTTACCCCTTTGCCCATCCTCTGCCCCCTTTTTTTTGGGTGAGATCAGTTCTACCGCTGATTCTTATGAACTGACCTTCTCGAGTTACCATCCCTTTCGCAAATTGAGCGAGGACACAGATCTTGCCATGGTGAAATGCCTGAAATTTCTTGAGCAACCTCGGGTGCCAAAGCAGCAAAACGGAAGGACATGGAGTGTGTGAATGCTATCAGAGAATTATATAACATTTTAAGGGTGTAATGGTGGATGCGTGTCCAAAATTTCGCAAAAAAAAGCCGGATGGAAAGTTAGGATGCAGGTACTGCAGTTGATAAGACGGTGTGATTGACACCTATGTGACGATGGGTTCAACACAAATACCTTCGGAAGCCTTTTGGCATCCGTTTGCACGAGCTCCGTGGGAGGCGATGGAGAGGGTTCTAGGGTTGCCATCACTGCAACAACCGATAGGGGCCCACCCTACTGAAGGATGTCGCTTCACCTTGTACCCAATTTTGCCCGTAACTCATGTATTGATACAAGCAAGTGCCTGAGCCCTGCGGGCCATTCCTGTCTCGTTCCAATCGGTCTCGTACTGAACCCCTCTGAGGTGGATCAACTTGTGCAGCAGTTGGATCTTTGCACGCAGATCTTCGAAGGCTGGGGTGGTTTGAAAGGGAAAACCTGGCTGGAAGATGCCAAGGTTGAATGATACTTTTTGAACCTTCCTTATGTGACCTGGAATGTTCAGGAATGATGTGAGTTTGGGAAGGCCATGTCTGTCTTCCAGTACGTTATCTAGATATAGTCCCGCGGCCTTACAGATATGAGCAAAATATCCAAATCTTCAGCAGGCAGGGCCTAAGTACAAAAGCTAAGAGTTCCTAGTATTGATAGGATGTTCCCGAAAGTCAATTACTTGAATCCAAAAGTGATGTCCCTTTTGGGAGAGGGGACTCTACTCACCGCGCTTGCATTCTTAGCCTGATTCAAGGGTCATAAGTGAACATACCAGGGGCGACACCAAGGCTTGGTTCAGGCGCACTCGTTTCGAACAGTTTGGAACCTCCGAAACCAATCCAACCGAAGGCCTCGCGGCACATCCTGGTTGGGTCAAAGGCTCAGGCTATTGTTGCTAGGATTCGCAAATGTCCCGGGAGAGGAACAACAAAAATGACTTAGCGGGGGTTTTTAACATTTTTAAGCAGAGGGAACTCACCCAAGATCCTGCTAAGTGTTTTGTACGTTCCCTCTCACGGTCCGGGCTTCCATCGAGTTCCGTTGACTGCTGAGATTGAAGCCAGCTACAGCTACACGGAAGAGCAGGGTGCGGAACGGGAACCCCTGTTTTGCGGGTTCAAAGATGCGGTTAGGATGGTTTCGGATATTTGATTTACGCCTTCATGTCTCAAGTTCTGCCACAAAAAATTGTAAGTTTAAGGAATCGGAAGGGTGATGAGTTTCCCACCCATGCGGATTAATGCAAGTGATGTCCTGATCTTCCGGACACGCTGACAAGTTTCTTGATTGAGATATCTCGCCACTTCAGGATGTAACGGGACTACATAAGTGCGCGAAATGCAAAAAGAGCAAACCACGATAAATGACTGTGGGAGATGTGAGATCTTGTTTCTCCACTAAAACTCATGCTCCACTTGCTTTTGGCTACAGATCTCAGGTGTATGTTGCATGATCATCAGGGGGTGGAATTGCTTTAGACAAGGAGGCATCCAAAGGCATTTTCCAAATCCAAGAGCACTGAACCCATCTTTCGATCCCTCAATAGGATCGAGTCCTGCAGCAGGGCAGTCATGAATAATCTGATTCTTGCTGAACCGAAGGCAGAACATGGCAGAACAAGACATGGGAGCACAAGTGAGCAAACAACTCTAAGGTGAACACTCGTGAGCATTATTGAACGGTATACAGTATACATTGATACAGACAATAGAATATGATAGGATCAATAGTTGACTTAGCAGGTAGAGGCCTAATTGCATCAAACGACTGGTGGCTCATGGGTGGCAGCTCCGTTCCTTCAGTGGCACCACCGCCTGTTGACGGAGGTTTCTATGTTGCTATTCCCAGTTACCAGCGTGTGCCTTGGGCATAAGTTGAATTTGAGTTACCCTCTCTCAAGTCACTGAGATTGCCAGGGGGCGCCCTAAAATGGCACATCTTTGCCAATTTTTCATGGTTTAGTCCCGACGTAGTCCCAGGTTTGTACCAAATTAGCTTAGGATATTTTAAGGCGTACCTTTTTGGGGGGTAGGAAGTAGCAGTTTATTTTCAAGGGATGTGCATGCTAAAAATGCTGCTGCATGTTCTAACTGTTTTGATGTTGTGTGATTTTCTTCTGTGGCCATGTTGCAGAATTGTACATGTTACATGAATATACATCAATGGTACCGCAAAGCTGAACTTTTCTTGATTCTAAGTTTTGGTTTGGTTGATGTTTGTTTTTGACCCTGTCAAGGTTGGAATCATTCAGACGAAGACATTAGCCCTCTTGCAGCAGCAAGGAGTGTCACCGAATCGGGTATACATTTTTGTAGCGGATGCTGTTGAGTACGAGAAATATCGCAGGGCCATCGGCAAGGACTGGCCGAACATAGTGATTGGAGTGAGGACGTTGTGGAGACAACGCAACTTCATCACTGAGTTTTTTAGAGAAGGAACTCATATTGTTTCTAGGCATTTACTTTTAGCGAACCTTTGCTGCCGGTTTTGAGTCCCTACTGTGATTTGTTGTGCAATTCGGGTTGCGTTTTAGCCCCTTGTGAGGCACATTTGTGCCCAACTAATGCGAATTCCTGTGAACCAAAGTCAGAAAAATATCTACCATAGATCTGAAGATATACATGTGTCCCCAGTGTCGTGATCTTCCAGGTTTCCATGGACGATGATTTGGAGGGCCTCTTTCAATGCGTGCCGTGCTTTAAGCAACAGTGCCTAGATGAGACGCAATTGGTTGAACTACCCAGCGGCTCACTAGCCTTGATCGCAGAAGATGCTCGCAAGCGAATGGTGAAGCAGCAGGCATTTTTGTGGTCTGTGAGTACCAGTAACAATCCATATTATATGTGCTACCGAATCAGGGAGAAGAATGGTCTTTGCCACTTGCCTCAGAAAGTCGTGCATGATCTTTTCGTTGAATCGTTTCGGACAGCAGACACTTTTTTCGGCAAGCGGAGAGAACCTCCAAATAATTGACATCAGGAGGTTGCATCACTGAGGTTGTTGATGCCAGAGTCTGACAGAATACACAGTCTCCACCCATCAATCAAAACAAATCCTTGGATTAACATCTTCCTCTTTAGGATCTACTTACCACCTGCAAAAACATCCCCATAGCCTACAGGTGCTCATCCCTGCCCATCCCATCATATCATACAAGAAAATTTGTGCTCTCTGAGGTAACGGCTATTTCTGGGGATGCTTGAATCGTTGGCAACCGGAATTGCGCCTCCGCTATGGCGATGGACACGAAGACGTGGAGCGATCGGTGCGCTTCTTTAATTGCGATGGTGCCGTGTTGCGATACTGTATCCTGGTGCCATAAGGGGATAAGGGGGATGACATTATAGGAGAGGTGGAAAAGTTGGACATACCTTCAGATTTCAACTTTGATTGACAGCTGATTGGCAAAATATTAGATACATTTTACTGTGAAACATTTGTGCCATATAATCATACTTGGGGTACGCGCCCATGTTCTGGTAATCTGAGAACTTTGAACCTTGAACAACACCTCATGCTACCGTATGCCATTCTCAAGTCCAACAACTTCAGAGTTGGTCAAGCCTTTAGGGGGAAGGGCCAAGTGGTTCTTTGGACGGATTGATGCCTCCTTTCACCTGCCTTACTTACTTCAGGCTTTCTTTGCGTCAAAACCCGTTGCAAAACGAATTCTGGTGGCTTACAATCCCTCCTTTCTCAAGAACAACGTCAAGAGGAAGAGGAGAAGAGTACTCAACGCTTGGTGGCGGAATTCCCCTGGCTTTTGCGCGAGGTTCGGGAGATAGACTTACTTAACATTTTTTTTGAAAACCTTTCCCTTGACGAATAAGAAGAGTCTTCACGGTGTGACTATACAGTCAAACACTTTGTTATAGACCATTCCGGCATTGAGACAGTTTCAATGGAGGGCCTTCCTGATTTCAGAGGTCAAATCAGAAGTCATTGCATTACACCACATGCTGTTTGAGACCTTTCATTTTGGCGACCGTTCCTTGTGGTAGCACCCTGGTATAAACATAGTAGAATCCTCTACATCAGTACGCCTCACCCCGCACCCTGACAAGGTCAAAGGCTCCGCCTTGGGCCTGCGCTTTCGACGAGGTTTGCGCAGCAAGCTGATGAGAGAAAATTTGCTCAGCAGCGAAGGCATGAATTACTTGCAGAGTCAAAAGGAGATGCACCTGTTGGAAGGTGCTTATTGGGCAGTTGTGAAGGGAACGACACTCAACTTGATCCTCTTGTTTTTTGACGATTTTTGATATCGTGCCAGAGTCAAGAATGGAAAAATTAGATCATTTAAGAAGGATGTGAAGGTGTGACTTCTTCGAGTTTTGTGAGAGAGGCTCCATTTCTGCAATATTTGACATGAACAGTAGGTCCAGTAGGTTACAAACTTTGGCAGTAGCTGTGCTTTACCAAGGTTACAGTGCAGAATTGTAGAATTGAATGAGTACTGGTAGTGGGCAGCAGCAGGAGGTGTGAATTGCATGTATTTCATTGTAATTTATATTCATTTACTACATTTATTCGCACCTACTGCAGTGTCTATTCCAGTGTTTTTTTCTACCAATCTCCCTCCCAGGAAGGGTCGCAAGGCTTTGCAGCTTATCACTGGTACTGTGGAGCTTTGCTCATCGAAGAGTTGTTGCCTTCGTTTGGGCAACGGTAAAGTATATGGTCTTAGCTCTGCGGAGTTTTACGCAAGGCTATGTAACTCGGCGCGCCATGTTGACCTTTAAAAAAAGCCAACCTCAATCCATAAATGACCCAACTTCGTTTGTTCCTTGCAGTGGGCCCCGGCAAAAAAACACTCATGGCTGTTTCACTGGTGTTTTCATTGGATGCTTTTTGCTTCACCATTTCTGATTTGTTTCTCTTGTCCAAGGCTCAGCAGAGATGCACATTTTGTGGCTTCCTCCAGCTGCTTCAAAGGCCTTGGGTCTTCCACATCGCCAGTTGAGCTGCCAGTTGCAACAACTCTTGGGCTTGCAGCCGAAGATGCGAGAGGTTGATGCCTCAATGGAGCCTTCAAAAGGGGTAAAGAGAAAAGCAGCAGATCCACCACCAAAGCGTGGCGGATTTCTACAGCTGTTGCAAAGATCAGCAAATAAAGAAGTGTTGATGTCAGCTTGGGGATGTAAATTTTGGATGAGCAGGAAAGTAAACAGGGTGGCCTAGGCATTCAATTCGTTCTGCCAGTGTTAAGTAAGGACAGGCAAGCTACCCACATGGTGTGGAGATGATGCACTGTATCGCGAAGAAATCTTGTTGCAATGACTACTGTCTGGCAGGACTTCTTGCATTAACATTCAAAACAGGAGCAACGCCTCATTTCATGGCTAGTCAACCTACCCCACCTAACGTACCTCCCCCAGAAATAAGGATCTAATAAGGGCTTATTAAGGGAAGCCTATGGTTGATAAGGCCTTCATTAATAGGGCGTTATTTGTGGGGGGGTAGGCTGACTAGCCATGTAATCATTTGTGTAGGACACTCCTTAGAACGATCTTCTATCATTTGCAAGTTACGAATATGTTCAACACGGGCCACTTGGGTACTTTATCCCACATGGGTTTCAACTGGTTTCAAAAGGTTTCACTTTCTTTCGGTGATTAATTCCTTTTGGCTTTCCGTTGAAGGCTAATTTTACCTGTTTTTTCGGGGACGCTTTTTTCTCTACCTCCCAAGTTGCAAAGGGTGTTATTCCATGGTTTTTTCTTCGTTTCGCCTATTTCACCAACGGCGCGGCGCTTTCGCCCATGGTTCCAGGCTTGCAATTGGAGGCGCGAGCAGAGAACACCATAGCACTGGGTGGATCTTTTGCAGCCTCGGAGGCTGGGAGCTAAAAGGCGGTTGGTTGGTTCATCTAATCGTTGTACTGGTGAGAAAGGGAAGAGATTGAAATTGGAGAAGATCCAGACTTTTTTTGGACTTCTTGAGGCATTTAGTGTGATCTTTGATTGATAACTATGATGATTTTACATATTTACATACTATTTGGATTGTGTTTATAGTTACAGCTTATCTGAGCCCAATGGTGGAGCGCAATGGACCTGACTTTCATTACTGTGCCTATGTCCAGTCCAGGTGAATGGAACGGTGGAGGTGTTGAATGATGCCGCAGATGACGTTTTCCAGGACATGGAAGGTCGATGAGCTCAAATTACCTGATGTTCAAATGATGAGAGAATGGCTGTGGAAACTAGATGAAATTGGAAGATGAAACATGTGAACCCAAAACTATCCAAAACTTACACTGATCACTCATTAACTACTTGATAGTTTGTTGGTAAAACGACGTGAACAATTGGTGAATCCATCACTGACATGTTTGATCGGCACCCGAAGGCGTGGAGACGGAGGCAGCGCCCGAGGCACCCGAATGCAGCGAGAGGTGGGGATTATGTATCTAGGGGGAAGTGGAGATGAGGGATGGGAACTGATGGAAAATTGTTTGAGTGTAAATTCAGGACCCACCGATTCGGAAGATTTCATACATAATATCGTTTGTGTAAATATATTGCATTATGATCTTTATACGGAAGCCCTGGCAAAAAACAAAATCTTTATACGCATGTATAGGATGCATGATGTCGAATTACATCTCGAGTGAGGTATGGATATACCGTATACCTGATACATCTATAGATACAAGGTGTTGAAGATGGAACCCATTCTGGGATGATGAAGGATGGCAACAGACAAATCCTGTATGAAGTTGTATCCCTTTTCCAGTTTTCATGCTTTGAGTTGACATGGGCCGTGCGTTGTGCCAGGCCGGAAGAGGAAATCGTTGGGATTGCCCAGTGTGGATCACGCGTTGGATCATTGGAGAGCTGGGAGGAAGCAGACATGGAAAAGTGTTGTAGCGAAGACTTGATGACAACCAAGATGCAATCATTATCAATCATTAATGAATTATGAACACCTAGAATAGTAGAGGTTTAGAGATGTTGAGAGTGTTACTCCATATTCTGTGTTGCTTCATTGGATCAAGAGGCATTCTCACCTGCTCAGGCTGACAACAGCGAGAAGACAAGCCCACCCAGCACTGGGGATTTGAATGGTTCGGCCCTTGGAGCCTGTTGACCACAGGACGCACTCCCTTAAGCCAAGAAACACCACGACAAAGGGAATGACCTTGCCACAGGCGATGTCCCCATCCGGCCAAACCGCAGTTTGCGGCGCTTGCGCAGCAAGGCGAATTTGGGATCACAGAGATCGTGGGGTTTGGCGTTTGGGATGTTTTTGGGTTGGTGTAAGTACATGATACCCATGAAGCGCAGCACCCACTGCAGCTCGTTCACTGACTCAGGCCTCGCTGCTTGCGCGGGCAGGCAAAATGCAAGCCCTGCTTTTGTCCCCAGTGGATCGGATCAGGGGGGGATGGCAAGGATCGATCGCCATGAATGCACAGGTCATGGATTCAGTTCGGTTTGGTTCATGCAGCTTGACGTTTCAAACCTAACTGATTTTGATGATCCACCAGGAAGCGTCTCATAGATAGGGATGACAGGGGTTCTTAAGTGCTATAGCTACATGCAACTATGGTATGCCACATGCTACTTGTATGATTGTGGTCACATTCCCGAAACCCCCCGCCCACCCTTCTGCCCGGTAAGGCCTTTGCAGCAATCCTACATCACCATGGGCGGCCACAAGAAGGCTGGCCAAAACATTTGCAGTGTCGAATGGTGTCTTTCAGGAGCTGCAACGGAGTTGATGCAATCAACAAACAATGCAGTTGAAAAAGGACAGTGGATTAATGGTGTACCTTGGGGTGTATCAAACATGGGTTTTGTTTCAAAGTTTCAGGGACCGCCTGTCCAAAAAAAACCAACCAATCGCAGCTGCACCACTGGTTCCAGGTGGCAACCCGGCGCCGGTGGTTCCAGGTGGTCCTGAGTTCTGTTTGGCCAGATTGGTTGGCAGGGGACGATTATGCGGTGGGTCAGTCAGTGTAGCACCTAGCCGCGATTTCATACTTGTTTCAATCTTTTTTCACACATTTTCTATATATTTTCAGGTATGATTCCCAATCGTAGTATCAGAACAGAGCTTGCATCAAGAGAAAGATCTCATTTTCTTTGCATGGTGGTATGAAGACACAAAGGTAAGATCCATCCATCATCCATTTACTGCTGATGCCGGATGTCTTGCGTTCCCAGGCACGCAAGAAGTCCGCCAGGGTCCCAGAGAGATCCATCCAAAAGAGAAATTGAACAGTTTGGAGCAATGGTGTGGGAGCAAAATCATCAGGAAAATTGCAAATAATCAGGTTGATATCAGCTCGATCCATTTCTTTACTGAATAGTATCCGGATGTGGGAGGTCTCAATGTTTTGAATACATCTACTAGGTGAGGAAACATGATGATATTTGGATGCATGCACCAGCACGTAGGAAGCGAGATGGAGCTAGCTGCCAGCTGCGCCCACTTTTACAGTAAGCATTTCAAGACTTTCTATCGTGTGCAGATATGATCTCAGACTCTGATTCTCAGACGGATTAAATCCACTCGCACCATTTCGCAATCGCCAAACTTGGACTTGATGACGCCATGGCCCCATGCGCACATTAACGTATATACTATACATTAACTATATATCAGTATTATCAGCAACTAAAATATACATCATGTTTTCGTATCAGTAACTGCTTGGAAACTGTAGGAAATCGAGACTCCAACTTCCCAGGTTCGCACCTTGAAGGCCAGCAACCTCGTGAAGTGCAACGGCACGGCGCTCTAAAAAAGGACCCTTGGGGAGGGGTAGGGGTAGAGAGAGATCCGAGATTCATAGCTTCTCAGGTAGCTTTTCAATAAAGTTCCTAATAGTGCAATAAGATTACAAACAGGTGATTGTGAGTTATGAAATTTGATCCATTTGCAACTTTTTGTTATGATTCAATATGATTTGCGCCTATGAGATGGAGGTAGGATTGTGTTACCCAACTTGGGTAGTTGTTCTTGGGGGAATTTGGGGACCAGAAAAGAGATAGCATTCCATGCTTTCCAATGAAAAGGGTGGAGGAAGGTGGTGTGTGTCATTTCTATGCGGCTGTTTGATCTCTTGCGGATGACTTGTTTGCAAAGAAGATGCGGAAGATGCTGGTGATCTTGATACTGGCTGAGATGCTGATGCTGATAGAGGTAATAATGGGCATTGCGCGTGGGGACATGAGAGCCCAGCCCCAAGAACCTGAATTAACAAACAGATGTTTTGAGTATGTCCGAGTGGTACTGGATGTTCCCTTCCTCCAGGACAGAAGCGCCAAGAAGCAACGAGACTAAGCCGCGCCGCGCAATATGCACCATCCTCATGGGAGTGGTGCTGACTCCTTTGCTGATCGTGGCCGCGCTGGTCTGTTGTGATTGTGACGGTTGTGTCATCGCAGCCATGGATGCATCCCGTAGAATAAGTGATGAAGAGATGACCAAATGAAATCCTTACCTGAGAGCAACTTCCTGAGATGGCTAGCTTTGGTTTTGTTTTCTTGGGTTGACTTGGGATTTTGTTGTTTTTTTACCTTGAGTTGGGGTGATCCACTCTTGGACAGCATCCACGAAAACTTCGGGGGCTTTGCAGTGATTTGCAAAGCCTTCAGATTTTGCGTTGCTTTCTGCCGGCCCAACTTTCGGACAGAGTTGCGGCTGTCGTTTTACCACTGTGACGAAGGTGTCCCGGACGGCTTGGAACTGCATCTCGGGCACTCCATGATCTCAACAGACTAAAAACCAGAGACAGAGAGGTCTGTACCTCTTATGACTCTTATGTTATGCTTATCAAGCATCAATGATTAGGTGGTAAACTTGATTCAATTCCTAGTCCACGATCAACGCAGGTACGAACCTACCCTGCAGCTCTTGATTTGTTTTTTGACGAAGTCGGGTTGGTCTTTGAGATTTGCTTTCACACCTGACCCATGAGCTGCCTCATTGCAGCTGAGGGTGCTGAGGAGTAGTTTTTTATTTGTCCGTAGGCAATGAGTCCTTGTACCAGGGAAGTCGTCTTGTTGTGGTAAAGTGATAGGTGGTATGGGTATCATTGTGGCCATTGGGTACCTGGTATCAGCTAGAGTACAAGTGGTTTATGCAGGTGTCTGAGTATAGACGATGGTGGCATAGAAGTTTCATACAATAGGTACGGTGAGAGATACTGTAAGTGACCTTCTACCGATTAATACTAGAACCAGAAGTTGAAATTTCTTGAATTGAGAGAAGAAGTTCCCATTTGACTCATTTGACTTAAGTTTTGGCCAGATGTAATGTGAAAAGGAGGAGTCAAGCATCAGAAACTACAACAGTTACAGATTGCAAATGCTTTGCCTCCTCGACCTCAGCTGCAGGCCGACCAAAAACTGACTTTGACACTTTGCAGTCAAGCTTTTTTGGAGCCCTAGAGAAGATTGTTTAGCTTTACGGTAGGTATCCAGCATTCTCGAACCCAAAACTATGTGAAATTTCAACATCAACCAAACTTTGCGATTTGAGTGCTGGAAAGTGCCAAATTGGTAGCATGGCAGCACTCGTTTTGCATGGCGGCCTGGCAGCCATGGGGCCGTGTCTTGTGTGGACACCAGTTTTGAGCAGTTTCGCTGTGAAGCTGCAACGTTGCTGATGTTGCGTTGCAGCACGTGAATCAGGAAAGCCTCGGACGGTGCTTTGTGTCGCAAAATATGGAAACCTCTTTCATATTCTTTCATCATTTATCTCAAGGCAGCCAATACCCTACAGATCGAGGTCCTAATTTTGTGACACAGGCATTTATAGCTAATAGCTGATATATAGTCAGGTTTCAAAGTACGAGTTGCAGCAGTTTCCTAACTGACATCATAGCAAGAGAAATTGACAGTACGATTTCCAAGACATGGAAAGGCCATGTCATTCGTGTGCTTCCGTTCGTGCTTTCACAAGCCATTGCTGAAATTCCTGGCTTCTGCTGGATTTCAGCAGCTGTGCCAATGTTCAACCGGGTCATTCGAGCCATCACTGTTTCCAGTGCACTTGGAGCCAATTTCCCAGCGGTTCCCAAAGATGATGGCCTGAATGCCCGACCTGGGGTAATCCTGCACGATTGCGCTAATTTGCAAAGCTACAATGGTGACGATTGGCGAATGTGAAGATGTGAAGATGTGAAGGCTCAAAGTATGACGGGTCAAGATGTTGCAGAGATAAAGGCTAGCTGGCTAACCATGAGCCAGTCTGGTGGTCAAGTTGAGAGGCTAGTCATATTTTTAGGAAAATATCGGGATGCTTTATTCCATGGTCCTGTGTTTTAGGATCGTGGTTTGGTTCGGATGCGTCAGGCCAGCCTTGTTGGTATATTAGTGCATGTTTGGATAGTTTGATCTACTGTAATTCGTAGAGAGGTTGATAGCTGGCTGTCCACCTTTGAAGTGCCCACTGTTTCAGCAATGGATTTGTCCTTGGCAGGATTGTTGATCAATTGTGGGAGCTAGGTAGTAGAAATCTTGGTCGAGTCCGGTAGCCACTGTATGACCGTATCATTCTCGGCTGTTGCCACGACGAAATTGGTATCAATTCGCCGTCCCATCGCAGCTTTTTTGCACGGTCAAGGAGGCTGCTGCTTCCTAAGCATTGACTGAGACAGGCCCGAAGGCCGTCGCAACATCCGATTTGCCTGATGTCGACGTGTCGCGTTTTCCGGCGGCCCAACAAGATCGGGCAAACAACCCCCCACAAAGATCTTCGTGCGAAAACGTCCGCAAGATGTGATACAGTATACGTTGCACACCTATTTTTTCAAGTGATGCAAGATCCCATGCATTCGACAAATTCATTCATATTGATTCCCAGTCTTCGCGGACAAAGGTGAGATGTCCATCGATTTCGGCATGGACCAAACTCCAAAATGATGGAGAATGTGTCCGCCGCGCTGCCCGATGTGTTTGTGCATGTGTTTTGACAGTGGGCAAGCGCTCGGCGATAGTTATGCAAGGGCTCATGTTAGTCGTAGTTCTGAAACGGACGCATCCTTCCAGAAGGACCATAGCAACACTTGGCAACTTTTTTTTAGATTATTCGGTTGTTTTACATTGTAACATATTTTCTGCTTTCTGTACATTATAGGGTGAATATTCAGGATCTAGGATTTCTAAGCCGACACAGGGCGAAGAACAAACTTCATGTCGTTCACAGAGTTAGGAATGAATCAACAACGATGTAGTGTGCCAGCATTGACTTATATGTTTTGGTTTCTGATCCAAGTCTTGGATGAAGACTGAGAAGTGTGACAGAAGAGGCTGGAAATGAAGGGTCTTTGGTGACTTGGCACGAATTCATGTACCATCCCAATACATAAATATGGACGCGGAGCAGTGGTCCTTAAGATGAGTTTTGCTATATGTTGCTGTTTCAATCTGTTTCATATTCTTCAATCATCTTCAATCAAATTCTATCGTTACGAGGTATTACGAGGTGTTGATTTTTCCCCAAGAGCAAAGCGAGCCACTTGCAGAGATGCACCTCGATCGCAACGACTTCTGTGATGCCACTAAACTTGGACCAGAGCATACCAAAGCATGTTTTCTCACAAACGTACAATGTAGGCGGACTTATCTTACGAATCAAAAAATCAACTTAAACTTTGTTCCATATGCCTGTGCTTGTTCGTAGCTTGATTCTGTTCCTGACGATCTGGGGGGCTTGGTTTTACCAGTTTACCCATACACGGTGAAATAGGTAGCAGGTCCCTACCTGCAATGTTCAAAATTTCTACTTCATCATAGCCTCACAAGCACTGGTGCCCGCAAAGATGACGACTTCAAGGATGATGATGAAGATTATGAAGAAGATTGAAGAAGATGATGGTGGTTATGAAGTTATGATGATGTGCATGGGGTTGTTGCGTTGTTCATCTTTGTTTAGTAAATTTAGTAAATACCATGTTCTTTTATTGCCTTTTTAGTCCTTCTGTTGCTCTGGTTGTTTCTCATTGATGCGTTCAAGATGTACCCGTATCAACATTTACCCGAGCAGTAGCACATATCCATGGCCTTGATGCAGTAAGATCTAAATGTCTTCGGTTGGAAATACGGTCTCTGACTCTATATCCAATAATTCCACTGCAGCCTTTATTCAGACAATCTCTTGAGATCAACCATACAATGCCAATGGCGTCGTGGGTCGTGCGATCGCACCCCAGCCGGACTGTGTCGAAACCTGGTGTCACGCCGAACCACCGCACCACCGGAAGGTTGGCAAAGAACGCCCCCGTTAAACCCCCCAAAAGACAACTAAATATGGACCTATCGTGAAGGTGGTCGCGCCACAAAAAAAAGGTGTTGCAAGATGCTGCAGGGCGTGAAGTGTTTGTGTTTGAAATGTTGATGATGTGGTAAGTCGGAGTTTTTATATAATGATGATGAGATATATATATATATATTTATTTACATAATTACGTATAGAATATGTTTTATGTCTTTGGCATAGTTTTATGATGTTTACCGTGCATCTAAATCTTAGTTGATTCATGCCCGGTGAGGCAGGCACACAATTGACATGAATCACAGCAGAGAGCCACCTGACCTGCCTGACGTGCTCCCAAGAAGTTTGCCTTCACGGCATTGTCATGTATGCATTGTCAATTTGCCTCATAGACTTGACTTTCAATCGAGCCTGTCCATGTGTGATAGAATGATAGCTTGCTGCCACTTTCCAAATGTCCTATGTAGCAGCCAAGTCGAGCTATGATTTATGATAGGCTAATGAGAGACCCTCAGTTCAAAAGTGTGACACCTGCAAGCAGGATCATCCAGATGTCACGAATGATGCCGAGTGCTCCTTTCATTACCCGCAATCTCAGCGCAGCCTGAACGCCGCTTTGTGCGAGCATGTCGATGTGGCGCGCTGTACTTAATGGAATTTCCATGCCTGTCGGGGAGCCTGCTTGCTGACTGGACTGAACTTGATTGAAGCAAGTTGCCTTTGGCTAGCTAGCAATTCTATGTCCAAAACAGGTCTGTGAGAACCAGGCAAGCCAACACAACTGTCACAAATTTGTTGTTTGAATGACCAAGGAACTCTTGGTGGCGGCTGGAGTGGGAGTGGCTGGAGGAGTTTATGCCTTTTATCCTGCCATCGAGGAACACCACAAGGGATATGGTACAAGGGATGCTTCAGTTTCGGGTGACAGATGGACTTTCAAAGTCTTTTAGCCAGAAACGAAAAGAGTGTCGGGGTAACCTGGCCTGGCTTGACTGCACGCCCTGACATGTTTGACTAATATTGACTAGTTGCAGCGGTTCCATGCATGACACACTTCTTTCATCTTGTTTCCTTCAACTTCTTCCACACGGCCTGAGGAGTTCAATCGGCGGCAACAGGCTGTCCTGCTAGAGCGTGAAGAACGAATGGCACGTCAACGGGAGGAAGGTGCGGAAATGTGGGGTCTGTTTGGTGATGTTATTGGTGAATAATGGAGAGAGGTTTCCATGGTGTGAGTAAAGTGTAGGTACTTGGCGGGCTTAAACCAAATAATTCGATGCAGATGCTGTGCAGATGGTGCCTTGGACCAGCAATAGGAGGCAATCATGATGATAGAGGTAATGAAGCGAGAAAGCAAGATCTGATGACATTTCCGTCGTTTGAGTCACCTGGTGCAACAGTCAATCAACTTTTGGGCCCGCATCATTTCCTTGTTTGGATTTCTAGCTTCATCTTGGTTCTACGTTGGCTGTTTTCAACAACCCTACACGGTCGAGCCTATGCTGATTACATGTTGGTGTATGAGGGAAGACCAACATAGATGGGTGATGGACGGGTGTTTATTGAAGCTTTAAATTTGTACTGAGAGGTCAAGCTGTAGCTGGCGCTGGCGAGGTGTGTTTGATGGTGAGCGTGGACAAAGGGAGCAATTTGTTACACGTGTTTAATGCCACGCAATCTTGGGCTTTAAGATGGAAGTCTCTTTACCTCTTCATGCATTGGTATTGTTGGTAAGTCGCCATGTCAAGTTGGCTACCCTGAATGCTTTCGTCTCATGTGAATCCTTTTCACAGATCTGTTGTCAGGGGTGTGCACTGAGATGTTTTGGTGCTCAATAGGTATAGTCTAGGTATTATTTCTTATTTACAACATCCACAAAGTGAAAGAACCCTGCCTTCCACTTTTAAATCCTGCCTAAAGACAGTGCCTAAAGACAGGAGGCTTCCATTTTTTGCTACTTGCAAATCGAGCAAAAAGTTGTGGTGTCGTGGGTGTTGTTGACACCTTTTTCCCACCAGTGCAGGTGCCACACGCAGAGTCTGTGAAGCCTAATGAGTCAAAGGTGTCAAAGTCGTCCTGAGAAAAAGATGGCACAGTCGACTGGATGGCGAATGGGCTGTTGGAAGGGCCAGGTTCAGATTGGAAGGGTCCCCAAAAGCAAGAATTGCCAAGAATCGATCTGGCATTTTGATGCGTTTTGCTTGCCTTTATGATGAGTATTGGCAAATAATCGCAACTACAATGTATATTCGTAGTGGTGCATGAAACTGAGACACCTGTGATTTCTGATACTTGCATTTGACTGTGCATTGCCCCAGTGTTTCCCATGTTGCACTCCATGGTACTCTTTCCACAAGCTCCAAACCGTCAAGGGCTCTTTAACATTCCTTAGCTATTATCAGGCATCCATGATGGCGTGAGAGGGACCAAAGACATGAGAGCCCACTTGCACTGATATCACATTCATGTCTGGAATCATAGATGTTTCTACTTTTCACAATGTATATACACATGGCTGGTGCCAGAATCGGTTCTTCATTACTGACGTCGCCTTCCATCTGCCGCACAAGATTTGATTGTGATATCCCAATTGTACAACAACTTGGTTTGTAATTGTCAGCGGTTGCAGAGAGAAAAAAAAAACACATGGAACTCACATCATTGCAGCTTCTATTGGTTTGCGCTTATATCAAAAATGATCATGATATCAAGATGTATCATGGTCATTATTCATACAGTGCATAGACTTAGATGACATTCAAATGAGATGGCCTCCACACTGCTATTCCGGAGCCTCGTGTCTCAGCATTTTGGTCCGAATCGCCGCACTCGGGTCCGGCGTTGACGCAATAGTCATCCGCTTGAGGGCACAAGAGTGCATCATATTCGAGCGCAAAGAAGGCAGGCTGCCCGGAAGGAGGACATTCGGAAGGTGGATTCATTGTGGATCATTTTGCCTCAAAATCTCGAACGTCATCTTAGACGTTCGTGTTGCAGCCCGCTGTGGAGTTCCATTGTGAAATTACATGATTCGTAGATCCTTTTTGATTTTCCCATGATTTCTTGAGATACCTTTGACATTTATTTCTGTATCCACTAAAGCCCCCTTATGTTCAACCAAGACTTTCAGAGAAGGGGTTGAATTTGAAGGTGGATGTCATGGAAAAATCATAAACCAGCATCACAAAAAGCATGGGCAGACTGGTGCCCGCAAGGATGGACTGATAACGCTTCCAGCAATAAAGGGAACACAAGGCTTAGCTCAATATCATCAGAATTGACGCCACATGCAGGTGTCGTTGCAAGTGACGGCCACTTGGTGTGTGGACAGTAACAGTCATCAATGTTTGGAGTGGAGCTTTGGATGATGCGTCATAATTACGAGGTGGTTTGCAATTGAGGTCGGACAGGCAGTCATGATGAGGACGAGGAAAATGACAATGACATACAATGACTATGAAGATACTGTAAAGCATGCAATTTAGATATTATGAGAATGGTACTGTGATGATGGTGCATCATGGTGTGACGGCATGTTGAGCATACGGCTGCTTTTGCTGTTAAAGACGGTAATGACGCTGCTGATGATGGTCGCGCTGATGATTAGGATTCATAGCGAGGCTTGTGGTTCCCGTGTTTGTCAAGCATGCTCCGGATCTGGTGATGTGGTCTGGTTGTACTTTTCACCATAGGAATCATACACAACTTTTGACCTTTTTGTACACAGATGACATGTAGGTTTGAATAGTCCATCCCACTCTGATGAGTGGTCAAAGGCTTGCCCTGGAGATGCATGTCGTTGCCACAATGCCATGCCAAGGCACCGTGTTGAACCAGGGTGGCCATGATGGGCATGCAGGAGCTTGTTTTTTTGGTGATTTGGGTGCACCAGGATGTGGAGCATCCCATCACGGAACATACATCGCTTCCATAAATGCAAATATTAGACCAAAACATTACTATGCAATTTATACTGTATCATTTTTTGAAAATATGTTGTAACCCCGGGCCCCAACTGCGGCCTTTGCACTTGAATGCTATGATTTTTGATGAACAATAATTATACGCTATACTATGCAGTTAAAATAGATTAAAA
>DF243380.1:26496-40372 GCA_000507305.1 Breviolum minutum Mf 1.05b.01 | reverse complement strand
GCACCCACAAGGGCGTTTCATGGCATACCTCACATTTGTTGCGGGCTTTTGTTGCGGCCATGTCAGTAGGGTTTGCATCGGTTGGGGCCACTGTTTTCATGTTAAATGGCCATCCTATAGGCGGCCTGCTTTCAAAGGTTGCTGCATGCCTCACTTTAGGAGGGCAAGAAAGGCGCTGGTCACAAAATGCACCGCGAAGATTTGAAGAAGGTTTCTGCACTCATGTCCCTTGGAATCGTGCTGTTTGCCACTTGAGATACACTGATGATGTTGTGTTGTTCAGCAGGTTGTTTTGCCGTGATTGCTTGATTGCACTTTTGGCTTGTGTGTATACAGTTGATTTTGATGTGTCTGAAGCAAATGACACGCTTGCTTGGCTTGACATGTGCATATGCACAGTGTCTTTGGGAAGTTGGTCTCAACATCAAACCATTTTGTGCACCACCACATTGGGGGGTGCCAAGGTCCTTCCTTCGCAACTTGTTCTTAGGCAAATTTTCTAGATGGTGGAACATTCGGCCCCCTGAAAATGACTGGAAGCGGGCTTGTTTGCGCCTGCTTTTTGATTTGAGACTTGCGTCATGGCCTCGTTCTACAATTTTGTCCACCTTGTTTTCAATTGCACATTTAGATTTTTTACACATGGTTTCGTTTTCAAAGAATGCGTGCAAGTTTGTTTGGGCAAACTGCACGCCACAAAGAGCCGCGTAGCTCTCTGGGTTCAATTTGCAGCCGGCAGCCAGTAAACTAATTTCCACAGCCGGCTATCATGGCTCTTGCTTTGTGCTTGCTGCTGCTGTTTTTGTGGCCTCAACTTTCCCATGCCGGCTGGGGCAACAGTAAGGGGAGCGGCTGGAACCAGTCGTGGCAGGGCCGTGGCTACCATCGCAACTCTGGAAGGTTTGGATCCCAAGGAGGAAAAGGCTCTCTAGCTGACGTGGCTTTTGTGCTAGATGCTCTGCACCAAACTTCGAGCAGACGAAAAAGGACCAGGAGTCGCTCTTCATCTCGCTCGCCATCCCCACGCCGCAGAAGCAGAGGCTCCTCCTCTTCATCTTCTTTGCACAAGGAGCTTGAAGAACTTCGCAGTTACAAAGAAGAAACCGAAGCCGCTGCGGCTGCAACCAGAGAAGCCGAAAAGAAAAAGACAGAACTTGAAGCCCGTGAAGCTGAGTCAAACGCATGGAGCAACGCATTCTGCAGGCTTTACCTTCACCAGCCAAAAAGACTGTGCAACGAGGGGTGACAGAAGAAGCTGGGCGGGAATCGCCGCTGTCAACTCTAGCTGCCAGGTTCATTGAGTCCCTCACCGACCAACATGTCAGCAGTGAAGGTTTGTGCTCATGGGAAGCCGTGGAACAACGCCTCTTTTTAGGGTTTTGAGAGAAATTTTGACCAGCCATTCAGAAATTGTGCCACGAAGCAAGTCACAACGTGTGTCCAAGCTAGTGGAGTTTCTGTCTAAAAAGTGTGCTCCTTGAACAGGGCCCATGCAACCTGCTGCACGTTCCCCCAACACAGCAGACAGGCAGCAGAATAAGACAAAGGGCTCGGAATTCGGAATTCACTTGGAGACAGGAATCTGTTTGCTACTTGGTTTTCTTTGTTTCTTGGCTGGCCTCCTTGTTGGTGCTGCTACATGCCCAGCACCGGAGATTTTTGGATGTTTTGGCTGGGCCGTGACCTATGGACGGGCTCTGAGAATTATTTCTTGGGATTATTCTGGCCAATCCATGTGGCTACAACGTGTCACTGGCTGTGAAATCTATTCAGCTTCTACAGCATTGGCCGTGTTTCTATCATCCTCTGCAATGGCCCTTGGACGTAGCTGGTTGCAATGGCAGATTCCCCGGTGCCTGACCTGATCTTTCTGAGAGTGGCAATGTGACGGCCCAACCTTTTTTTTAAGGCATTTGGCCTGAGGCTGCCAACCCTTGATCTTTCAGGGTGGGTCTTTTTGTGAAGTCTTTCTGTGAAGTCTTTTTAGTTCATGTCCTGATCACAGGAACTTTTTTTGGTGTGTGCATACACACACGTGGTGCTGGCACAATGTGATTTCTGCCCAGTGCTCTGAATGTCAATTAAAGGCTACGTTTCCGCAGCTCCTTGTTGCTTAGGCCGGCGCTCAAGCCCTCAGGGGCGCACATGCATGGGTGCAAGGAGTTTTGAAACAAGTGTGCGATTGTTTCTTTCATTAAAACTCGTNCACACGTGGTGCTGGCACAATGTGATTTCTGCCCAGTGCTCTGAATGTCAATTAAAGGCTACGTTTCCGCAGCTCCTTGTTGCTTAGGCCGGCGCTCAAGCCCTCAGGGGCGCACATGCATGGGTGCAAGGAGTTTTGAAACAAGTGTGCGATTGTTTCTTTCATTAAAACTCGTGGTTGAATAAGATTGCTTGGAGGTGGTGGCTGATAATTCTTGTCTTGGAAGATCAGAGTCTTTTGAGGCCTTTTTTAGATTGAACTCCCAGAACCTTCTCTTACAATAGGTCAGCTGGTTTGGTTGGTCAAGGGTGAATTTAAAAAATATGGAAGAAAACCACGCCAAAAAAGTCAACTGTGACATGGTAGGCCTGAAACATCGTCATGACAACGAGTGGATTCTTGTTGGTGGCTATTGAAGAGACAAATCTTGTGGCAGGTATGCGTTCATTGCGTTTTGACCCTCGGTAGTATCAATTGAAGTACCTTTTTGCAACAAGCTTTCTCAACGGCGGCGAAAGGAGACTACCATCGGTATCTTTCGGAGTTTGCCACGGGCGAGAACCACAGCAAATGTGCGCAAGAGGCCCGGTGGTTCATGATTTTAGCTCGTGAAATGAGCAGTGAAATTTGTTCACCCTGGTTGTATAGTTTGTGTATCTTCGGGCGGTTTATACCCTTGACACACTCTGAATTCTAACCGTTCAGACCTAGGTTTGGAAAATTGTTTTAGTAACAAAGAAACCCAAAAACACACAACTCACATGGAACTCAAACGGTCTCCAAGCTGGAATTGCAGCATATTGCAGCTTACATGGCATCCAACCAGTGTTTTCAAGATAAGTTGTTCCCAACATAGCTGCTTGCTTCATGGCTTCTAGTGAGGCCAAAAAGATGCAGGAACGAAATCAAATGCTGATGTGTGCCTCCTAAGGTTTCACCCTACAAAGACAAAATTGCGAAAAGCAGCATAGACAGAGCGTTTCATGGCACCATCACCATCACCCAATGGTGCCCATAGCATTAATACCCAGCGGCATGGCAGCAATAGCACCTACCATACCAACCCAAATCCATTCATCATATAAAGAAATATCATTTCCCAAAAGAATGTTCTCGAAAAGATGACTATTTCAAACTTCAAGAGAATTTTCGGTCCATCCCCTCCCAAAAAACACAGACCAAAAACATTAAAAAAAATCCCTTCCCCGCATTTTGGGGTTACCGACACCCGACTTGGATCGTCATCGACGGAGGCGCATGACGCTTACCAAAGCGCCTCGGAGACCGCCATCTCGGAACTGCCGGCGACGCATCCCGTGCGCTTGGGTGTCCTGGCCTGCGATGTGGGAAATGGGTGGCGATGGACTGACGGACTTCACCTGTAGGAAATGGTAGGACATTTTTCAGGGGAATTTTTTCCGTTCAAAGCTTCAAGATACCAGGTGTTTTGGGGGAAATTGTAGATGTTGGTGTTGGGTATTTGGGGGATGTATCGAGGTGACCACAAAAAACTCAATTCTAAAAAATGATAATTTTAAGGAAGAACATGGGAAGAACTTCTTTGTAGAGTAGCAGTTCTGGGACATTCACCCCTGGATACCTTTTATTGAGTATTTTTTTGCTAGGACATGTTTATGCTGTAGAAAAAACATGAAAAAACGGGAGTTTGTAGCATAGTGGTAATGTTGATGTATTTGCACTTGTAGTTTTTCGCATCAACAAGCTGTGGTAACATGGTGTCAGTTTGTAATTCCGCAGATGTGATTTTGATTGATACGTGGAGTGATACCTTGGTGATTCCGCGCAGGGACTTCTACATCCAAAGCTACATGTTTCCAGTTTCAAATCTTTCTTGATCTTTCCTTTGATGATTTTTTGTGGGTAGAATCCCCCCCACTGAGGGCAACTCAATGAGGATGATGACTTCCAATCGTTGTTTTTGCTAATGGATGATTGAAGGATGTCGTGGTTTAAAGATGTGGCCGTTATAGAGCCTAAGGGTTGAAAGAGAACTGAATGATGCCATTGTGATGGTCCAAGGTGACATTGAAATTCAACTCCAATTTCCAGGTAAACTTAGGGTGGTTTTGGTGGAGAATCTCATAAGCGCTCTCGTTGGCGAAGTTGGATCCTTCGACATTGACATACAGAGAACTTGACTATAAATTGGGGATTTTTCCCCCCCAGCTAGTAGCGGAAGGTTAATGGCGCAATCCTGGTTAGGGGGCTGAATCCACACCATAAACATCAACAACAAATAATACTTGTGTGGCCCATTGGAGTGTTTAGTGAGTTTAGTGACTAATCATCTGTGGAAAAAAAATCTGCGTAGGACTGTGTTCAAAATTGGGCGAACTGCCGAGGTTTGGCGCTGAATTTCTCAGTCTTTTACTATGAAGTCTTCTCCTCTCCAGACCCTTGGTGTGGTCGTTTGAAAAAATGGATGAAGCTGGTGACATCTTCTTTGCGGGGTTTGGCGAAAAGACATCTTTTGATACAATGTTTGATGAGAAAAATACCATTGAAATGGGATGTTTTGATTTTCATCGGAAATGGTATTCGTATGTATTCGTTGGATTCAGAAACGATCACAACTTTTGGGAGGTCAAAAAGGTAGTGGGTTGAACCTATCATCAAAATACTCGAACGAAACAACACATGCCAGATTCGATCCCATTAAATGACTTGGGTTTTTTTTGGCCACACTTCTTATCTCCTTTGAAGGTGCACCAGAGTTTCCGGTGAATGATCTTGAAAGGTTGGGTTAAACTCACCTGTCCAACCTTTGAGTTTGGGTCACGTAAACTCACCATCCCAACAGAAGGCTCACTTAACCACAACTGGCAGGTGAAAAAAAAACCTGTCACGTGGATCAAAGAAGAAAAGTCAGGTCTTGAATGTGGAAAGTAAAAAGGTGGACCATGTTGTCGATGTTTTTCTCAAGTGAAACTAACAGCAGAGATGATGACAAGTGTTGCACAAGTTTTGTTTGATGCAGGATAAATATTGCCACTATCATTTGAAGTAGCAGGTGATGGGTGAATTTTTGAAGTAGCTTCCCCTGGTGTGCTCAGGAGAAGGCCTGTCTCCTGTCCAAAGCAGCGTTCGATGATGCAATGGCCGTCATGGACAGCTTGGACGAGGTGAGGAAGATTCAGGGATTTGTGAAGTTGAATTTATACATTTACTGGGTGGTGATTTCAAATATTTTTTATTTTCACCCGTATTTGGGGAAGATTCCCATTTTGACGAATATTTTTCAGATGTGGTTGAAACCACCAACTAGATTTATGAATGAACAAGTCCGTAACTGGCACATGTTTTTTGAACATATACATTCAGAGATATCATTTGTTTCCTTCAGAAAGTTTTTGCCGGGCTGACCAATTTAGGGATCAAACTTCTAAGCTCAAAAATATCCATGATGGAACATAAGTGAACGAGTGTAGGTGTGTACCTTACTATAGGAAAAACAAAGCAACACTTGAGATTTTTGGGACAATCCATGTATGTGAGGGACCATAGGTTTATGTGCTTTACTTTACATGTATGTATTAAGTCGACTTTATCCTTGGTATATAATTGCCATGCCGATACATGGTCCGAGACAGATCCCACCAGTCTTTGGATTTGCTTTCCGAAGCCGTTTCTGACAACGTTCCGAAACCCACCTGATAACAGCTATGCCAGGACAGCTACAAAGACAGTGCTGTTACTTTGATCAAGTTATGTGGTCGTCAGAAGGGATGGTTGGCTCCGAGCACACGGGGAATCTAACACAAAAAGACAGTTTTTTTTTTAGTGTTTTTTGTTGTAGATTGTTGTATCAAGTTTAATGAATCCACACTCTGATGTATAGTAAAAAGTGGAGAGTTTGGTGGTAGAAACCATGGGACATCATGTCTTAAAGGGGACAAGTTCTGTTTCTCGTTTCCCGCCAGCCACTGGCGAAATTTGCGGGAGAATATCCCTTCAAATCTGTGTGGCCATTTGTGGCCGACAGAAAGATATGAGGAACGAGTTGCAAATTTCTTCCATCTTGACCTCAAAATGACCATTGTCATTGAGTATTAGAAAATGCACATGTATATACATATATACATAATTCATAATACTATGGCCCATGCCATTTTCCACAACGCAGTTTTTGGTTCGTATTCATGCTAGATCCAGTGTTGGATACAGCGCCATCCATCCTACTATACCTCCCAATTTTTATGAATTCTAAGGCCATTATGCAACTTCTTCGAGATAATCTCACGCTGTGGACCTCCGACATGCAAAATCCCGGCAGTTCCTTGGGTTGGAGTTTGGAGGAGGTCTTGGATAGGTGGCGGTTAGTGTGTTGGAAGGATCCGAAGAAATGGGAGGCAACCAGTTGTGAGGGGTGGGTCATAACTCATAACACTACTGAAGCGTATTTCATAGCCAGCTGCAAGCGGGTGACAGGGGGACCAGTACTACAAGAACTCTCTTGGTATGGGAATCATGGGAGTGACAGTGTCACAAGACTTCCTAGCAGGGATCATCCTCCATGGTGAAATTTCACAATGACATCTAGGCTAAATTGCTTAACTCACGGTATGTCATTTCGAATAGTATCCTTTTTGCAGGGGTGCTTTTGTGAAACTCAGTGCATGAAAATCACTTTCGGGGTGTCAGGAGTGTCCTTGTAGTCTCCAGATCTGGATCGTTCCTCCTTCAACATTTCCCGAAAGCAAGCAGATCAACAGATGATGTTGAGATGACAAAAACCTCCAGAATCTTACCTTTTACACCTTTTCAAATGATGGATTTCCAAGCTCTTGAAGCTCCGTGAACTTCGAAAGTTGCGATTTTACCGCGAATCTTTCTCCTTGGTTGCTGTATTTTCCGTCAATTTCTTCCTTTAAAAAATGGGGCCCAACTCCTCAACTCCTCAACCTTTCTAAGGCAGAAACAATATTGCATCAAGAGGAAAAGCAGGGCAGTTGCGGCAGTTGCAGTAACAACAGCCTGTTTTATTACCATTTTAGATGCCATTTTGGATTACCCGCCAACTTCTACTAGCTCGCATCACATCTTTAGGTGCTGGTGGTGATGGCATGACGGTGGACGATTTCTGAGCGAGGAGATGAGTGGTATCAAAATGTTGAGGGTTCAAAACTTTGGGTTGGTCCGGTTGTTTTTTGAATAAGGGACGAAGAGAGGCTGTCTAGCTCTAGCAGTATAATTTATAATGAATCCTTATATGATGATAAAAATTTATCCTGTCATTTTAGGGATGACCACATTGTTTACGAGACTTCCTCTCAAACTAGAACAAAGATAACCTGACCAGTTTTTCAACCAATGCTCTTTTGATCAAAGTCAAATGTTACGTTGATGTTGCTCACTTCGTATCTAATTCATGTAAGGCTGAATGAACGTCAAAACGATCCCATTTTATTAGCAGCTGTTCATTGTTTGTAATTTTACAATTGTAATTCAACATCTAGAGCCAGAGGTAAAATTTGTCAAAATGTCTTTCGGGTTACCATTAGACTGTCGAAAAAAAGATACGTTGGCTGTGATTCAAATTTCATGGTTTGGACTACGTTTTCCCATGGTTTCCGAACCCATCTCTGACGAAAAAACAACAACTTTCTCCAAAAAGCAGCATGTTTCATTCCTTGTAGTCCCTATCCATTCATCGTCTTCCATCGTAGGACTCCACCTCTGCATTCCGATGGCTCCTGGTTTCACAATGAACCGACCACAGGTTGCACTGAAACATTGGGTTGTTATGCGACTTCAAGCCAACCACCAAAAAAAGTTCCAGGTTTGTTAAGGACCTCATGTAATTATGATATGAAAGGTTTTTTTTTTTGGCTTCCGGGAAACTGGAAATTTCAGCCCTCGAAAAACGGCCTGAAGATGTGGTAGTTGGTGAATCATTGTAGTTTACCAAGACATATGTCCCTTTTGGGTTAGTGTTTTTTTAAACATCACTCACCATCGGCTTATAGCAAAGGCCTTTGACATTGTACTTCCCACAAAGTTTTGAAAGGTCACTTGACGCCATGTGAGTTGAAGGGAGTGCATGGGGTTTGAAAAATTCAGAGGTTATTGCCAATTGCCTAAAGGATGTCCGGAAAAAACACTGACATGATAACATGGAAGAAGAAGAAGAAGAAGAAGAAGAAGAAGAAGAAGAAGAAGAAGAAGAAGAAGAAGACATGTTTTTTGTAGGTGTTAGAACCTGTTAGAATCATCTTGACAATGATCTTTGGACTTGTAGTATGCTGATATGCTGGTGACGACTCGAAGTTTGCAGCCCTGTGGTCGTTTTGTTTCACCCATTTCAGATGCGCGATGCATGGTGTTTCGTTGTGTTTCCCCCAATCAAAAAAGTGGGAGATCCAGGTGGTGGTTTCAAAGATCACTCCAAAGGGTGCTGAATGGACGATAAGGGGTGCCTATACATCCTCCCTTGCGGTTCAAATAGCACTCTTTGGAAGATGCTGGTATAAGATATGTATATGTATATGTGTGTATATATATATATATGTGTATATATATGTTTGCGGCCAGGAGAGGAGCTAGTAGACCATACTTTTTTTGAGATGTTGATACCACCACCTAATTAAGGGAGGTCTCTTGGAATGTGGTCTTGTGTGTTGTGTTTTGTCATCTCGTAAGCTGGTGTTTTTTGGGGTTTACTTGTTTTTTCAACGGAGGGTTCGGGAAGGGTTGATGGGTGATTTGTGTTTATTTTTTTTTCAGATTCTTTCAGGGGGGGGCTTTGAGAAGTTGCTGGAAATCATGAAAAAAATCAGACGCTTGAGAAGGATTGACCACTGTCATTCCCCTGATCGGAAAAGAAAAGTACCAAAGTACCCGTTCCTGCTGAGGACATGTCTTTTTCTGACAAGTGAACAGGTGAAGATTGTATTATTTGGCCATTTGGGGCTCACAGCTGATTCAAAACCTGACAAATGACATTGAATCGAAGTCATCTACTTGCTATATTTTGATGGATGAATGCACCCCCTGAAATCACTTTCCTAGGAACTTTGATGGTTGATTTTGAAGTATTATCACTTCAACCAAAAAAATGTTGGTGCATTCAGAATTTGACAGGATGGAAGGACACTAGCTTTTTATGGTTTTTGTTCCCGCAACTTCTAGTAGACTCGAAAGTCAATTTCAGGAATGATTTCAGGAGAAAACTGCAGAAGCCATGAGACTTGAAATGTGAAACTTGCATCTTTATTCAAATCTTTTCTCGAAAGGATTGAAGTTTCTACCCCATCGAAAAACCATATGATTTCCACACCAAAAAGCTCTGTTTGTGGTGCATCTTCCACCCATTTCCACGTCTCAAATGTTGCAGAAATTTCCACATCATTTAGTGCTCGATGTGTCCCAGGCCAGGGCTGGGCCGGAAAAACCCCACCAAGTTGAAGAATGATTTGCCTCAATCCCGAAACATGCTTAGGGTGAAATGTCTTGTGTATGATTTGGGTGGATCTACCCAGGATTCCATGCCATATGCCAATCCAAATCACCTTTCAAGTTTAATTGATTCTGTTTTTTGTTTTCACACAATTACCAACCTTTTTCCCTGAGCAAAACCGAGCTCCTGAGCACCAAAGACACCACACACCTCCTCTTGATGGCGAAAGGTAAAAAAAAATCCTTGTGGGGAAATGGCCCATTCATTCTAGAATCATGGACCTTACATCCTTAGAATTTAGCATCTCTTCAGATGACAGGAGGTGAATCAATCCAAAAGCAACTTTTGGGGGTTCAGCGACACTGGATAGCCAAGAAATTCAACAGCCAGCGACATGCTACAGGTACTCGTAGTACGCGTGTTTGCGCTTGAGTAAAAGAAACCTCACTCCAATCTGGCCAGATTTTGTTGGATCATGGAAGGCCCACTACTTGCCATCATTTAGCAACCAAAAGAAGCCTTCATCTCAGCCTCGTCACATGATAACTTCACCTTTTTGAAGGTGGAGATATGGAGAAGTTGATTCCCATCATCAATCAGATTCGAGAAGCTGTTCAGCACCTGGGGCGGAAATCTTGCGTGTTGGCAGCTGTGTTTTTTTGAATAAAAAGAAGTTCCAAAGACCTAGATAGATGGACGTGTTTTACCATTTTGACATTTGATTGAATATGTATAATATAATCTACATTAACACATTTCACAATCAAACAGGTGTACAAATATATGTATATATATATTTATATTATGATACATGATTTTAGGTAGACACTGGTACGGGGCGCACCACTCGTGAAAGAAAGCCACGCAACATCTCAAAATAGATGGCACGCACATCTCCAAGGTCAACTTTTGTCTTACAAACGGTTAGATGGTGCACTCCCCCTCCGATCGTCTAATCTGTTGGGATGAGCTGACTTTTTTTACACTGAAAGAGGTGCTATTGGTTGTTGGTTTTTGTTGATTTCGACTGGAAATTCTGCCCGTTTTTGTTGCTCCACCATGAAGCGAAGTTTGTCAGAGTTTATCCTTTGCAGAAAATTGTTTGGCCTGAAAGAGGGGATTTAATCTCCAGGGATCATGTTTGTTAATTTTTGAAATTCTCTTCCCAAGCTCTATTTTGGTCGATTATGAATCCAAGTTGTTGCAGCTAAGCTTGCCTAAAGAGCTGCCATCCTCCCCGTTTTTGCCGAGGCAGACAGCCTTGGATTTGGATTTTGATTTGCCGCAGATCGCCGTGGTGGGCGGCCAAAGCGTTGGAAAGTCACTTGGCATCAACGACGAAGATGCGGATTGTGTTGGGTTAAGAAAATCAGCTCATGAGGCCACTAAAGATAGGGGGGTTTGGTTGGTTGTAATTGTGTGTGTGTTTTAGGGTTTTGTTGGGGAGGAGTGGGTCATGGTGGATTTGGGGAAGTCCGATGGTTTCTTTTAATGCTGAAAGATTATTTTCGGCCAGAAATCAGGAAGTCAGACACATGTAACCCTGTACAATGGGAATGCATGCCATATTTAATACATCTGAACTTATGAAAGGATGTTTTTAATCACAATATAATGATACGTATAAGGGTTAACTTGAAAACCAATGGTTTAAAAGTTGTTCAAGGTGTTCACGTGGTCATTTTTCAGGTCTTTTCATCCTACCTTCGGACCCATCAAAATAAAACTGATCGAGCCAATCATACCCGGGAGAGGAGAAAAACAAAAAAATCTCCAAATTCCAAATGCACACTTCAGTAAACAATTAGGTTATCAGTTTTGAGTTTAAACTTCTATAAGCCAATATGTATATATATATATATTTATATACATTAAAAGTATTCCAACACAAAAAACGCAAACCGGCAACTATCCGCAACTTCCACATGAAACTGATTTTGAAGTCGGGTCGTATTTTTGGTTCAATGATCGCTGAGACTTCAATCGCCGACAGGGATTTTTTGTTGCTTTGGTATCCTGGAGGCAGTTGGTTTTTGTTAACTCCTGACTTGTTTAGAAGAGGGGTACATACTTTATATGTGAGTCTACAAAAACAAGTGTTTACATTCCGGAATTATTACTCATGTAAAATTCCTCAAATTGATGTATCTTGCCACAGTGGTGAAAATATTCAAAAAAGTTTGAATGCGCAACAGAATAGTATTGTTTGTTTCCTACTGAATCATGTTGCTTTCTACTAGCTACAGGCTACCTATACACACACACAATTTGATTATCATGCCTTTGGAGCCTTCTCTACCTTTTAATTCTGAAGGAAATCTTCACTTGTGAAAAAGGGTCACATGTTTCGACATGTTTCCTTCAAGGGTCACCGTGTCACCAACACATTTGCATCACATTTGCAACCTTGGTACCTCAGCCGAAATGCCATCACTCAGGTCTTCCTTGTTAGAAGCTTTGGTGGGCAGGGCGACCTGAGTGATTTTTATGGGTTCTGTTGTCACGGTGGTTTTTAATGGTGTCAAGTGGACATGGAAACATGTCACACGAATTGTTAAAAGGAGGGTGGCTATCAACTTGCACATAGAGTGTACAGGTACATGACAAACATAGATTAGATAGATTAGGTATGATAGATTCTGATAGATAATATGTATGCAGAGTAGCAATTCTGTCTACACACAGTCGAACTTCATCACCTTTCCCTTTTGTTTTGCCCCTTGCGGAGCTGGAATTCTGTTGGATTTTGAACCTTGGAACCGGTAATTTACTACGTGAAACTGGTGGGATTAGCTGGTAAGACACATATGTGTACTGATTAATCCACTGCAAGTGATGGTTATATATTTATATTTACATATGCATATGTCTTCCCAACATCCTTTATGTATATATATATTTCTTCCCAACATTCTTTGTATGTCTTCTATTCCATACTTGATATTTTTGTTCAGTGATGTTAGATTTTACCTGGAAGGTACACATCTTTGCAGCCAATCAACACGACATTTGTTTCAGTTCCCTTCCCTTCACCTCATGAACCGCGGTTACGAAGGTCGTGCGTTTTTGCCCACCGGTAGCGGGGTGGTGACACGGAGGTGGGGGAGCTGAGTAGCTGAGTCATAGAAAATCCTCCCTCCCAAATTTGCAGGTATATAATATATTGATTCACTCTTCAAACATTATGAGATGAAATGTTCATAGGTGTGTATTTGAGATATATTGTGGACCGCGTTTTGGGATCCATCAAGAGTATGAAACCCCCTTGACCTACCGTTTTTTTTTTTTTTCGATGCTCACTCAAGTACCCTCTGGTAAACTAAGATGTTTGGTTGGAAGATCCGCGCACACCTAACGTCACCGATTAGTAGAATTTCCGCCTGATAGATTGATGGTGTCGCAGTAAGGCTCATACGATGAGGTGATTGAAGGGTACTGCTGTAGCCTAGCAAATTCAACTTGAAAACAAAAAAGGTTGGTATGAAAATGGTTCTCCTTTAGGACTTAATTTGAGGCTTTTTGTTGGTTTTAAGCCGGCTTTCTCGCCCTCAATTTCAATAACTCTTCAAAAGGGTTGCATGGTCTCCGGATCATTTATTCTTGCTTGGCTTTGGCTCAAAGTTTGAATAGAGAGTCATTGCTGATGTTCTCAAAAGTCCCTAAGAGATGACGTCCCAGATGTTTCACATAAATGTGCAGGTAGCTTTGCTGAATGGACACGCTTATGAACTTGGGGCATTTTTGCCGTCTTCCACGGTTCAAGATTTGAGGATGGCGGCCCAACGAGCCTTTGGGCAAAGGCACATCAGACTTATCACTGGCGAGAAGCGAGTTTTAATGAATTTTGAGCAAACCTTAGAAGAAGCACAGATAAAGGACGGAGAGTGCCTTACAGCTGTGGTACTTAAACCACAACTCGCTAGAACCAGATATGCTTATGCCTTGTGGTGGCATGGAGATACCACAATTGTTACTTGGGGCAATGCAGCATGTGGCGGCGACAGTTCCACAGTTCAAGACAAGCTCAGGGGTGTGGAGCAGATGCAGGCGACACATTACGCGTTTGCTGCAATTTTGGCAGATGGATCAGTTGTCACCTGGGGCGATGGAAGGTGTGGTGGCGACAGTTCTGCAGTTCAAGATCAGCTCAGGGATGTACGGCAGATTCAGGCCACATGTTGGGCATTTGCTGCTATTTTGGAAGATGGATCAGTTGTCACCTGGGGTCATGCAGATCATGGCGGTGACAGTTC
>DF243380.1:0-26370 GCA_000507305.1 Breviolum minutum Mf 1.05b.01 | reverse complement strand
GCATTTGCTGCAATTTTGGCAGATGGTTCAGTAGTCACCTGGGGTCATGCAAATCATGGCGGCGACAGTTCCGCAGTTCAAGAGCAGCCTGGGGGTGCGCAGCAGATGCAGGCGACACAATTCGCATTCGCTGCGATTTTGGAAGATGGTTCAGTAGTCACCTGTGCAGATTATGGCGGTGACAGTTCCGCAGTTCAAGATCAGCTCAGGGGCGTGCAGCAGATTCAGGCGACGCCGTTGGCATTTGCTGCAATTTTGGCAGATGGTTCAGTAGTCACCTGGGGTCATGCAGATCATGGCGGCGACAGTTCCGCAGTTCAAGAGCAGCCTGGGGGTGCGCAGCAGATGCAGGCGACACATCTCGCATTCGCTGCGATTTTGGAAGATGGTTCAGTAGTCACCTGTGCAGATTATGGCGGTGACAGTTCCGCAGTTCAAGATCAGCTCAGGGGCGTGCAGCAGATGCAGGCGACACCATTGGCATTTGCTGCAATTTTGGCAGATGGTTCAGTAGTCACCTGGGGTCATGCAAATCATGGCGGCGACAGTTCCGCAGTTCAAGAGCAGCCTGGGGGTGCGTAGCAGATGCAGGCGACACATCGATAGTTCAGCGGTTAGCTGGGGTGAAGTGATCAATGGCGGTGACAACTGAGCAGTTCTAGATGAACTCAGGTTCCTCTGCCTTAGCCTAGGTGTGTGCTGAAATTTTAACTAGAGGATTGGTGTACCAAAACAAAGACCGCAGCAGCATCAAACGGTGGGACTGCAGTCGTTTTGTTCTTGCTGAAACTTCTGTTCCCAAGTTTAGAAGACGCTTTGTAATTTCCAGACACATAACCGTATGAATTTCTGACAGTTGGGCTGCCGGAATAACCCCGCCTCCCATCAAAAGATTGTGATGTCCCTGTTGGCCAGTGGCATGCAAGTAGAAGGTGATGTTGATTTTTTTGGGGAAAAGAGTCCTCTTATTCACTCTGTTTTGGGTCAAATATGCTTAGTTTGGTCGTAAAGGCTAGTGGTTTGCAAGCCTCAACATCTTTGATAAATATGCTTGGAATAGGCGGCTCACCACCAACTGATGGGGGATCACACCAGCCCGATGTGTTTTGTTGGATCAAGTGTTGCCAGGCCCTTGATCTTGCAGCTCATCCATGGGTGGGCGGGCTGAAAGGGAGGGATTGGAGGAATTGGCAGATCTACAGGTTTGGTGATTTTTGGACGGAAATGGATGTTGAACAAAGCATACAAATTTGCAAAAAAACAATAAAAGATCCATCATGCCCCATGAAGAAATCCAAGTGTTCAGGATCAATGTGAGGCATCATGCGTCTGACCTTGTGCTTTGGAGTCATTGGAACAAAGATGTTCGTAGGATCATGATCAACGTTTGCAACATTGCCTCCCCTTCCACTTGGGTCATGTTGGGGTGAGTGTCACAACCAGCTTCCAAAAAAGGACGGCCATTGCTCACACATGTCCTGAGCAAACCTCATAGCTTTGAATAAGATTTCATCAGCTCAAGTGATCATTCGGTGGAAGAAGTGACGTGACTTTAAGGTTCAGCCTGGTGTTGTGCTGACCAGATTGATTTCCTTCATTGGTTCCTCGTGCCTTGATTTTATACACAAAAGATGAAGCATCAAAAATGCAGGTGTCCACCTAAGGATCAATGCTAAGCATTTCAGAACATGGGCCAAGCAAATCCCCCAAATCTGGAAATGAACAGTGTTGCACACGTTGAACTGCTTGGAAAAATAACACACACCAAACGAATTGGTGTATTGATGCAGATATTGATCAACCTAATCTAGGTGGTGGTTTCAAATATTTTTTATTTTCACCCCTACCTGGGGAAGATTTCCAATTTGACTAATATTTTTCAAAGGGGTTGAAACCACCAACCAGTAATGTTATTTGGACAGATTCTTTTAATTCATCAGGAATTCCCCACTCTCGGCAATGGGAGGCCCAGCGAGTATGGCGAGTTTGATCACTTGCTACTGGGCACAAACATTGCGGGGGAAAACCAGACATGGAAAGCCTTAAGAAATGACATACAACTATGGCTCAAAGTTCGAAAAAATAGCTAGAAGTGGCACTTAATGTGTGAAACTAAGTAGTTGTATGGTTGTATCTGAATCAACTTCTTGTTGAATATGCAATGACTGCATTACTTCACCATGAGATATAGTTGCAAAAAACACCTGTACCCAAATATTGGAGACGCTCGTGTTGAGTTGGCTACCATATTGAATTGGAGAGTTGATATGAAATTTAACCACCGTCATTCAGAAATATAGCGGTAGTTGATGAATTTATACCATATACACCCAAAAAATATTGAAATTTAACCAAACGTCGTGTTGGCAGATTAATTCGTGTTGAGTAAAAACAGCATTTCAAATCAGTATGAGTAAATTTGGCATCCCCTTATGTTCTTTCGGATTTTTTCCATTCGTAACCAACCTCCCTCCGAGGCCCGGGGAACGTTTCCTGAACTTCGATGAGCTTCGCAGGGAGATTGCCAACGACACGGAGAGCCGATGAGCTGAGCTTCGGGCGAGTTGAAGTGGGATGGTGGATACACACCATGAGAGCCATGATGGGTGTTTGTTGTTTTTTTTGTATGATATAAATGATATATTATATATATATATATATCTATATATGTTGATAAATGGGGTCGAAGTTTGTTCAAAAAAAACGTAAGGAGAGTTTGAAAAGAAAAGGTACCAGGTAGAGATTTATTGTTGATGAAATGTTTTGGTGTTTCAGAAATGGGGAAATCATTTCCTAAGAACCGGGTTTATTAATTGTCCAGGTGTCTTTGCTTGGAGCACTAAAGGTCTTTTTGGTTTTTCAACCACCCTTCAAAACGGAGAAAAAACGCAACGCAATCGATGTATCTTGTTGACTGAAAAAGAACCTTTGTGAAGTTGAGAGATTTGCTCGGCTTCTGTTGGCAGTGGAATACGACTCAAAATTTGGGGGGGTACCAGTTTCACCGATTTTGCCTTAAAGACAAACCTCCCTTTTTTTTGTTGGGAGGTTTATAAACATGACGCTCCCAAAAGGCTTAGAGTGAAGTTATTTCTTTCACCCTTGCACCCCCATTCCATCCACATCGACACCTTTAAGATTCCAATCATTGGATCAAGCTGGATCCCCTAACTTGACGCGGGGGGAAGGCTGGTTTTTTTAGTTGGCATGAAATGTTTGTTGAGTTGCCAACGTGTTTTTTTTGGGGACCGAAATCAAGTGCAGTGCGAAAAAATGTCCAAGAACAAAAAAGTACATGGCCAGTGAAGATTCGTCAAAACGAACATCTACAGAAAGACTTACGGTGGTGTTGGTTTCCAAGATTTTCTATTTTTACCATGATCCTTCAGGAAACGATTTCCAATCTGACTCATATTGCTCGGGCTGCTCCCACTCCCAGGGTGCTAGTGCCAGGAAAAGGCGTGATGATTGAAACGGCGGTTCAGCCACACAGGGATCCGCCCATTTTCTTTCCGCCGATTCCCATGAGAAACACGGAGTAGCTTTCGCCGCCATGGGTAGCACAGCTTGGAGCTTGGCAGAGTTTCTTGATTGGCACCAAGTTCGGGACTGTCAACAGTGTGTGTTTTGTTCCTGCACAACCTGGGTCGTGTGCCAAAGCAAAAAACATGTAATTCATGGAAAGTTGTATAATGATCAGTGAATAGTTGTCTCAAGTTGTTTGTTTTGAATGGGTGTAAGCGAGCAGTCTTGTTCCAATCATATTTGATATCTTCAAAAGAATCAAAAAAGATGGAGATGTTGGGATCTTGGATATGATATCACCCCCAACATCATCTAGTATCACCTGCTTTGGGGTGTGTTTTTTTCTTAGGGATTCATACTGTTTTTTTTTTGCGTCCTCACGACCCACAGGAGTGTATATATAGCATCATGAAATTGAACAAACAAAGTCAGTGTTGGTGGGCGAGGCTGCACTTGCCTGGTATTCAAGGCTTTTGTCCTCTAAAAAATTCACCAACATGGCAATGGTTGGGGATCCATTTCAGTGAAACCAAAGGTTTTAATAGAACACAGCGGGATGTCAAAGTATTCACTTGAGAATTTTTCCCAAGATCACGCAGGCGCCACCACTAAGAAACTATTGGGACAATGTCCATGAAACACTTGCACTTTCTGACCTCTTTCGTGCTTGTTCTTTTTGGCCGCTTTGGGACATGACTTGATTTTCCTACAGCAGCCACCTTCGTTTGGTTGTGTGAAATCCCTGAGGCTAAGGGCTCAATGTTCAAGTTGTGCCAAGTGCGGCTTCCCGCAGCACGTGGCTCTCAAAAAGGGAAGCTGAATTTCTTGTGTCCATGACGATTTTTGGGTGTTCCCCCTGTTTTTTTGGGGAGTGAAACACATAGCTTTGGATTTCAGTTTTTGTCTGTGTTTTCGGATGTTGCTGCAGAATGGCATTGCGGTTTGGATTCTCCTTTATGTTGACTTGAAGATCACGGACCATCGGAACTTTTCTGCCTGATGGATACAATTTCAGAAACCAACGTGCTGAGTGGTTTTCTCTTGATGCTTCAGCAATTGGGTTGACAAAAAACATGTTGGACAAAATCCTGCAGGGATATTTAGCCATGCATTTGTTGGACGTTGATTGAAACGTATCACAGAAATGTTGACCTTCAAGCCCTCAATCATGATAGTTTGTCCGTCAAAGGTGAAATTGCTGGTATTCCTGGAAAAGGTACCCTACAAATTTATTCCCTGGATGTTTCTCTCCAACTCCCTCTTTTTTTTGGGTCAATCCCAACCACCTCCCAGGTCGCGTTCTTGGCAACGTGCCATACAGGCAGCTTCAAAGTTGTTTTTGTTGGGTCAAAAAAACCTGCCGGGCCCCAGGATGCAATTGTCTTGTCACCACCAGGATTATATACATGTTTGGTTTGGGGGAATTCCAATCTAAACCTTCATGTGCCACTATTACTGGGGAAGGTGGGACAATCCAACTGATAGGTCATGATTCTTTCAGTCTTTGCAGAGTTTTATCCCAATTGCTGCACGATTTCTTCCGACTGTAGTACCATCGGATGTGAAAGATGGCAAAAACTGTTGCATCATCAAAAGAACAGGGGGAAACGAAGGAGATGAGTTCATATGAATATTGATGTCGGGATTTGCAGCATCTCAAATGGGATTTGTCACCTATTTGGTAGATCAACTAACTGTCCCTTTTTTGAGCAAATCCATTTGTTTTTTTGTTGTTCAGTGCTAGTTTCAATCATCTTGTGTTACCTCCCTGTAAACTATTTTGACTTGGTGTTGATTTGTTGGTGTTGGATATGCATTCTTACGCTGCCATGTTGCCAGGCAGCTTTCCTCTACAACCATAAAGATGTAGGTTCATCAAAAACATATCAAAACCACCTCCCCAAATCAAACGAAAACAAACTGCCCTCCACCAACCTTAAGAAAAAAAATCAAGACAAAAGACATCCCAACACCCTTGTCTCAACATGTTTTGTTTGCCCCCAGTTTTTGGTGCGGATTTTTTGGGGGGTCGGACAGGAGTTAGAGTCGGCCTTGGTGGCTCAGTTACAACAGGATGCCGTGGCCTTCAGCGTCGGGGTCTTGACCCAAAATGGGATGGGTTGGTTCCGCTTGGTCAGACGATGCTTTGATAGGTTTGGTTGGTGGGTTTGTTGGGAAAAACTTTCCAAAAAAACATGTGGATGAAAGAAATGGGGTATGTTTTTGAATGAGAAGCTGTGAGACATATGATTTTGAAGACAATTTCAGGTAGTTGATCAATTTCATCATCAAATGTGTTCAAGAATCTCCAAACATGTTTGTTTGTTTGAGAGTCTCTTCACTGTCCCATCTTGGCTGTCCACCATTGCATCGTGGGATAGGGATACTTATACACACACAACACAAAAAAAAACAACAATCCTAGATTGCTAGCTATTGGCGCTCAAGCCTCCCCAGGGCATAGGCTGTGGATTCCTGTAGCCGGAGGGGCGAAAGTTGGGTCCACTCCCTTTCTCAAGTCTTCAGTCAATCAATGAGTTATTTGAGGTGAGCAGTGATCAGTTGGGCCCCTGGGTTGGGTCGTGTGTGACCCACCCTCTAGGTGGATTATATAACCAACCATTATCAGGGCCCCTAGTAAATAGTAACCAACCCATATAGTGGAGGGTTTTAACTTTGCAAACCCCAATAAATCACCGAAGCCAACGAAGTTGTAAGTGGGAAATGTCGTATGTAAGAATTGAAAGTTCAGACCCGCCAAAACCGCTAGGAAAGACGGTCCGTAATGCGGGTAAGTGATCAAATACCTGCGGGGATCGTAACTCCATGAATCACTAGTTCTAGTGTTCATGGACCAAAGTCTTGCACAGGTTGAGGTCGGTAGTTTATCATGGCTTATCTGTTAGTTTGCCACGGGTTTTTATGCAGAATTTGAAACCAAGAAGTTGCCAGGTAAAACGGTTGGTCCATTTCCAGCTGGGTGGTGGTTTCAACCATATTTTCATGAATCATAAGATATTCCCCTTTTTTTGTAGAAGATTCATTTTGGAAAAATTTCGCCAAACGTTTGGGACTCAAAAGGGTGGAGTTTCCACCACCCACACCACCTGGGTTAACTTTGATGTTTTCTTTTTTGTGACCCACTTGGGTCTGAATTTTTTGGGTG
This sequence comes from Breviolum minutum Mf 1.05b.01, assembly GCA_000507305.1. Taxonomy (NCBI): domain Eukaryota; class Dinophyceae; order Suessiales; family Symbiodiniaceae; genus Breviolum; species Breviolum minutum. Next base: position 19,679 of record DF243380.1, on the reverse strand, counting down.
GGTTTATTTCGACCAACCATGAGAGCTGGAAAATTTGTCAGGCAGCTATGAGTGCTTGTAACAAGGCCAGTGCGCGACTTGGCGCAAATGCACATGGTGAGGGGTCCAGCTTCACCCCTCAAGTATTTTTCAAGTACTTTTGGAAGCATGTTTTAGATAGTTGTGGCTGTACAGGGGTAAATGATACTATAGTATGTAATTTATGATATTCATATTTGTACATGATATATGTAATAGATGTACATATACTTATATAGTTATTATGGTATGTGATTTGTGATTTTGTTCATCATTTCTGGACATCTTTTGTGTCATTCTGTGGCATTTGGCACCCAGCGCAACCTAAGGAGCAAAGGAAAGATGGAAAAAATCAGATGGATTAATTGACAAATCACCCGGATGTTGCTATGACTTTGGATCTTTCAAGGTTGATTTCTATTACCATGTTGTACACATTGTTTGCAGTATGTTTCTCCAACCATCGAAGATACCCAAATTCCTGATAGATCCGTGTCAAAATGTCCACCACTTTTTTTCCAGACGTGATTCCTTGGGAAAATGATCATCGAACTCCATTCTGATGATTGATGGCTTCAACAAAAGAGGTCAAATTAACATGAAAAGTGGCATTTTTGGTGAGTGAATGACAGTAAACTCGCTTCATGAATTTGCAGGTTAATAGAAATTATTGACACTTGATGATGATGCCGATGATGATGATGATGATGATGATGATGATGATGATGATGATGATGATCAAAAAGAGGAGGGGGGGGTACAGTGACAACAATGTGGCCAGAGATTTGATAGGAGTACCAGCTTGGAACCCCCCGCAATTTTGTTCATCATAGTTTCGGATCGCTTCGGAATTCCATCCATTTTTGGATCATTCTCAGAGATATCCGATGACTCATCTGCAAGTGGCCAGCCACCCAGGTGGCAACAAACCCTGATATTATTGCAGATGGCAGGTGCTCTCCGTTGGGAATGTGCGACGCAGTCACCTCTACTTTCTCAGAAGGTCAGTCAGTTGACTTGGGGCCTCGGTTTCATGACTAACCCATGCTTCCCAGTGGTTGGGTTGGGACCCTCCACAGGCCAATAAGTTAACCACTAAACAAATGTTGGCAGGTGTGTTTTGATCCAATTGTTGATGACCAGGTGCTGCAGCTACTGTTGTTTGGAAGCTTGGAAGCCGGATGCTGGGGCGGGTTGTTTCAGTGTGTGAAGGGAGCTTCTCTTGTAGCATTAAAATTTGTATTGCCAGGGGGGTGAACCAATCAGAAAACCCAAGGATTTCGTTTCCAAAATCGATTTGGAGTTGAATGGCTGGCAGTTGTTTGACCCGAAATGTTCGATTTGTTGGTTCACATGGGGGACACAAACTTCAATGGAAAAATTGGGGAAAAATAGTATCAAACCTGAAAGACACACGTCATTAATTTCACCAACCCCAGCAATCCATATCATGAAATTTGTTTACCTGCATGGTACACAACAAAAATCAACCAAAATGATGTAAAATCATATACCATCCATCGTTTGGGGCATCAAGCAACCTGGATTCCACCCCAATTTCCATCCATGGGTCCATGACCCACATCGGAACCCAAGGTCGTGTACAACGGGGCGCTCACCGCATGCGACAGAGGTGTTCTTGTGGCGTTCATGGTTCAAGAAACCGCACCAATTGGGATGATAGTTTCATTTGTTGATAGGTTAAAATTCTGGGATCCAAGGAATTGTGGAATGCAGCTAAATGTTGGAGGTATTTTTGGTTCGCAGATCCTTCCTAGGAATGTGAAAAAACAAATGAAGGCTTGAGAAGAAACCAGTGTGTTGTTTCCAATGATATTTTCATGATTCATGCATATCACTCACCCTCAGAAATGATGTATTTAGGTGTTGATGTTCAAAGATGTTCTATGGTTTCACTTGAAGACTTCCCGGTTGACTGGAGTATTTTCCAGGGTTGGTTTGCCACTTCCCTAGCCGCTTCGTACCATCCAAGTAACTCGCTACGTGGACGAAAGGTGATGCAAAATCACCACAAGGGAAAGTTCCCCCTTGACTTGTTGAAGGTGATGCTTTTTGACGGATTGCACCATAGCTAATCACCAATGAACCATCACCATTTGGGGAGAATATATGTTGGGTACTTTTTCCTTCCGCATCAAACAAGCAAATCTAAGTTGATGTTTAACTTTCAACAAGCATAGCTGGCCTGGAAATCCTCTTTGAAATCCAACCGTGGGAACTATGACATCCTGACACCTGGTGGATTTTCTATCCAGCTCTGTTAACTTCGAGGATATATATCTTTCAGCCAACCAAAAAATTGTATATACCTGTTTGGTACAGCAAAAAAATATATCATACAACCACATGATGTGTTTTTAAAGACTTGAATGTGTCTTTGAAAATTTAGTTTCCAAGACTTGCCTAGCAACATGCGACATCACATTCCAGCAGAAACAAGGCTTCCAAAAACCGGAAAGTTGGATGATGCTTCTGGGATTGCAGGGATTCGACAAGAAACCCTGGACAGGTGAACAGTGGGAATTCGCCTTACAGCTCCTCTCCAGCTTCTCACGTCAACGTCCGGGTGGCCTAAAAAACCGTTTGTGGAGGGTTTACAACCTTGAAATCATGGCAAAAGTTATATAAATAGTCAATTCTGGTACCAACAAACACCATCAAAATATTGGGTGTCCACTACTAATGATGCCTTCGTTGTCTATAGTCTTTACATACTTAACATTAATTAATCTGTTGGGGCCCGGCCTCCTGGCAGGTGCTATGTCTGCTTTGGGGGGTATATTTGTTTGTGGGCAAGTTTCAGAATCTGTCGTGGTTTTTTGTTTCTTGGTGCTTCCTTCAGAATTGAAGGATGATAAAGGCAATTTTCAGGGTTTGTCCTTCCCCCCCACCGTAAGGAACCGAGGTTTCAGGGAGGAAAATGGTTCAAAAAAGCCACTACCAGGTGATTCAAGCCGCGACCTTTTCATCCCGCTAGTTGGAGGTTACTTGCTGTAACCATTTGAAAGGGTCACTTAACCATCCCAAAAAGGTCACAAAGAATTGCCAGATAGGTGGTTGTTTCAAATATTTTTTTAATGTTCACCTTGGGGGAATGATCCAAGTTGATAAATATGGTTCAGATGGGTGGCTCACCCACCAGCTAGGCCAGCAACTCATCCTTGGTTGATCTTTGTTGGAAGGTTCAAGGTTGCAGATTTGATCCCCCCTAGACATTTTCGGAAACAAGCCACCACAGATGGTACCTACAAATCCCCAAACCTTGGTGAAACCAGGGGTTTGGCGGCTTGGATTCAGGGCCAAATCTACAAGCCAGAGGTCATGGACCAAAGTTGCATGGGGAAATGATCCAATTTGTGACGACTTTTTTGTTTTGTCAAAGTTAGGTGGTCAAACAAATTGCCAAGTTAGCCAACTACACCTCCAAAAAAATGTTAAGACCTGAAGCCAGAGATTGATGGATTGGTAGATGATCCTTTGCCCTGGAATGCCCGAAGTTTTCAGAAGGTTCTAATGAAAGACCAACTCGTCCAAAAAAAAAGTTTGCGAAGTTTCAGACACTGATTCTGATCGTTGAAACGTATTGAAATTTATCAATGCTGTGGTTTGGGCGTTTTTGTTCCCTCAATGTTAGGCATCTTCCCAATACTCCCATTTTCATGAATAAAAAGAGGATGTTTTTTCAGTATTAAATTCATGAAATTCAACATATCATCAAACATGTTTTTTCAATGTTTTTCCACCAGTTGACCGGGATTCCCGGAAAGATGTATGAAATATTACCCTCCAGGGAATTAACATATCCCCCTGATAAGGCATATTTGAAGATGATTTTCCTTTTCCCGAGGTGGGATATGTTAATTTCCTGGAGGGTACCACCACTGGATGATTCCGGGTGAACCACCTCTTTTCATCCTTGAAGGTCTTGAGCCCAGCACGGTGACCTACGGAGCGGCCTGTAGTGCTTGTGGACGGTGCAAACGCTGGCAGCAGGCGCAACTTCAAGTGGAGTGATTCTCGAAATTTTGTTTAAGTGATGTTGGGCACCGCCCGCTTGAAAGAATACCGGGCCACATTTCCCACCACACTCTGATGTTGCATGAATTTGCCCTTCAAAAAATGTGTGTATTTGTTTTGGGTTGGTGTTAGATGATTGACATGTTAATGAACCCCAGTTCAAAGGCAACAAGGTGAAATCAACCCAAGTACTTCGAGTACTATGCAGTTTCCAAGGTTGATAGTTGAGGGTAGTCATGTTCAACATGTAGCTCCGTGGAAGTTCCTGGGTTCCAATGCTCTACGCAGGGGTTGAGTTTTTTGGAGTCCACCACTATGACTCCATTTTATTGGGGCTGAATTTTTTTGACCCTCCAAAAGTACCACAGTTTCTTACGACTGCAAAGTCAGAGTCATATTTGTTTGATCTGAGATCGATGGGTGGGTTTTTAACATCAAATTTCTCAGCTTTTGAACATTCAATGTCTGGCGCTTTTACACATCTCCACCAGCCCTTTATTTAACCCCAACCAAAAACGGTGGACACAGCTCAACCCCTTTCTTGTTGCTGTCACAAAAATTTGAAAACGATGTGTTTTTCGTGCCAAAGTTGGCCCAAGTGCTTCCCAAAGTGTCCGAATTTTCTCCGAAGATTGTCCCTCGCCATGGCGTTTCGACATGTCGGTGCCTTGAGCCTTCTGAACGTGGCACTCTCCGACATGGAGGCTGCGGCTTTGACGATGGGAGATCCATCTTACCTCACCAAACAAATCGAAGGGGGGGCCCTCAAAAATCCAGATGGGTTGAAGTTACATCAATGAACCCTACATAGGATTTTCACAGTGTATGATGGCTGCTTTTTCTTGTGAAACCTTTTATGTGAGACCATGTTGTAATGAAGTCCTAAACCGTAGCCCGCGTAGCCCTTATCAGTTCAGTCATCAGTTGCTTCATCAGTGTGAAGTCATGTTGCTTGAGATTTGTGTGTTTATCTAGGTGGTGGTTTCAATTTTTCATGTTCACCCGGTCACACCTATTTCGGGGAAGATTACCAGTTTGAGGAATCATTTTCAAAGGGGTGGCTCAACAATGAATGCATTGAAAAGAACAAACTCTACACATACAGTTGTTGATATAAGAAAAAATCACTTCAACTACAACGAATGGAAATCCAGATTTCCTATAGACTCATTAAATCTTTAATTTAAAAAAAAGTCGTCTCCCTTTGCTACCTCAACCGCTCAGGGAGCCACTCAAACTTTAAAAACGGGCGTTTACAGGTCACATATCCAACATTGAGCGGCGAAGCAGTGCTAACAAAAGGTTCACCGAATTGGTGGCACATGGGAGGATTTTGTTTCGGTCAGGAACTTAGACACATGAGGTTGCATGAGGTTGCATGAGATGAAGCTATATTTTTTAAGCCTCCAAAAGTTCCAATCAAAATCACTGGGGGTTGTTACTTGTGGTACTAAATCCCCAGAATTTGATGTTGATGGAAGAGAATCCGAAAAAAATGGGATAGATCATGATCATAATCAAACACAGCCACAAATAATGGTATATCTTATGATATTTGATATTTGTACCAATGTTGCAGGATTAATTCGAGGTGGTTCAAACGACGAGCGCCTCACCTAAAAACTCCCATTGGTCTCCCACAAACATGGGCATGTGTTTTTTGTCCAAGACGTCTTCGAAGTTGACCTCTAATCCTGGGACTTCGGATGAATCTCAAGTCCCAAATCTCCAGTGTTAAACCCCCGATGAGTGTCACTCTGCGCCTTGAAACCTCACCCCACCAACAGGCTTTCAAGAATGATGATTTTACACCCTTGAAAACTAATGGCTGGGACCCTGAAATGAAAGGTTTGGATACAGGCATTCCCTTTTCTTGTCAGATTTTTTGAGGTTCCATGATACAATGTATTTCAACTATCTTTTTGTTGGTGATGACAATGAGAATCAAAGTCTCCGGGTATTGTGGTCATGTGTCAAATTTCTGATCTGTTTGTTAGTTTTGTTCTCAACCAAGGACGGAAATTGTCATGTTCATCAAGCGAGTTGGTGATGGTTTTATCATGATGTTTTTAATGTCCGAATGAATGTCAAACCAGCTGTGTGTTTAAGTTAGCAAGATATCTCCCCAGCAAAAAAAAGATGCTAAAACATGCAATCTTCTGTAAAGAAGTGGTGTTTAGTTTTTGTTTGTTGCCAGAATTGGTTTTTAGGTGTTGCGTTGAAATCCATATTTTTGTTTTTATTTACCCATCTCTCAAAAAGAGACACCTCAATGACAAACCCCCACCATTTTGTGGGATGAAATTCCTATCACCCCCCAAAAAATTGTGACCTGACAACCCCGTTTCCAACGACGAAAACCAGCACGGTGACAGCACCAAGGCGTTGATCAAAGTGGTGCACCGGTGGCTAGGCTGGAGGTGCTGCCCGAAGGACCATGGAAATCTTCGTGTGGGCACCGAAGGGGTCGAAATAACGTCCACTACCTAAGGACTTGTTCCACCTTTTTTTTGAGGGATGCAAAAAACTCAGGAGATGAATTGCATTCGCAATTATTTCGGTTTTTAGATGCATTTGCATGATTTGTCTTTATCATTGTTTGATTGGAAAGATTCAGAATCTCCATGAAGCACTGTCAAGGAAAGGATGTATTTCAAGGTTGGTGGATTTGTACACTCAGTTTGAAAGTTTTTTTCGGTGAAGTTGAACCTGTGTGTTTTCATAGGTTCAACAAGGTCAGTCTCCACGTTTTCCCCGATTTTGCGAAGTCATCATAGCTATCATCCCGGATGACAAAGGATGGAAATTTCTGACCCAACTTGAAGCAAACTGCAAAACTTTGCTCAACTGCACATGCATGACAGGGTGAAATGGCATACCAAAATTTCCCATATGAAAGGTTGTAACCGTTAACCCTATGAACCTGCCTATGTGCAGCTAATTTTTTTGTGGAATATGTTGATGATTCCAATTTTTTCAGGGTCAGCTTCTTCGCTTGAGGATGTGAAAAGCAATTCATCACAATTCCTACATGAGCGGTGAAAAAATGGTTCGGTGTGTTATATAAGAGATGGAAGATTATAAGGATTACAATAAGCTGTCAGTATCTCCTTATCAACCAGCCAGTATCATGGAAGATGACCAAGGTTTTTTTCACCGTTCACACGTTTATCACGATCATGATATCATGTTGCCAGCTTCATTTGTTGCCAATTTTGCAGGTGCATATGCTGTGGACGGGTGACAAGCCTCTAGAGACTTGGCGTTGGTTGTGACAATCCTCTTGAGACATTGGCAGTCCAAAAAATCGGATCCAGATTGAAGAGTGCACTCCCTTGTTCTCTCATTTTGCCTCGAGGATGAGTCCACGAAAGTCTACTTTACCAGCTTTGATGGGCGGGATGATAAATGGGGTGCAGCACGTCCTACTTGGGAAGAATCAAGTTGTGAAGAAAAGTTGCTTGGAAATCGTGGATTAAACCACCAGTTGAAGGTGGGTAGTTTGGTCACCCGGGGATGTAAATTCATTATTTTAGAAAGAAAAAATGCGTTTTTGAGGGGGATGGGATTTTCATCACTGGTATTGGTGGTTGATATAGCGGGAGGCAGAAAAAAGGGAGACACTAGTTCACGCTGTTGGATTTGTTTAGCAAGCCGAGATCCTACCAGATTTCGTGAACGTTGCAAAATCGGACCCCAAAAAAAGTACCTCAATATTCGGGACGTGACGTGGGTGGAAAGGTTCCTGCTTGCAGGTTGGAAGGCATTTGCGAAAAGTTGCCAAATATTTCTACACCATGGGAATTTCACATGGATACTTGGATACGATCAATTTAATGGCTTGGATATTCTTTCTACTACTACAGTCATATGGCGATTTAGCAAATCCAGCTATTCAACGTTAAAATTTCAATTAGTATAAACCAGTGATATCAGAGAAACGATGGGAAAGAGCCTTTTTCCAGCACAGGTCGTTGTGCGAAACTGACAGGACTTCCACCTCAACAAGAACTGAGAAAACATCTATACCCTCCCCTGAAACGAATATAGCTCTAAAAATCTAGTGGTTGGGAGACTACTTTCCTTTTGGGAGTTTGCTTATCTTCACGGGCAAGCTGTTAGTATCGGGGAGGGTAGAAAACAATGATGTTTTTTTACCTTTTTTTTTGGAAGGTTTCGAAGTCTTAGAGTCAACTTTGTCCTGAAAAAGCTCCACAGAAGAAAATAGCTGTTGTTATTTGGGAGTTTCGGGCAAACATAGCAGTTTTTTTTTACATACATCCCATCTTCAGATATTTTTTTGGGGGGTCTTAACGATCCATGTTTTGAAGTGGTGGTATGGTTGATGGAAATGTGGGGAAGCAGTTGGCATAGATCTGGTTGAGGTTTGCTTCAAATGATATTTTTCAATGGTTGGGTTGATGTTCAGCTTTCAAATGTCTCCGCATTTTGGTTTCAGATCTGTTTTTTTGAAGTTCCACCCTCAAAAGTTTCTCACCTTTACTGGTTGTTCAATAGGGATCCTTACAATGGCTTATTATAACCCCCTTTATGACTGGATAGTATACACCCCTGAAGATTAACATGGAACATAATTTAATGAAGGTTTGGTTCAGATCATTTTCCTTTCCAAATGGGAATTTCTGTAGGTTCCAGCCGTTCATCTTCCAGGGTGTCATCCCCTTTTTTTACAGCAAATAACCAGGGGCTCACTCGGGTGAAAAATTTCTCCAGGTTGGCCGTTGCAACAGACTACTTCTTGATCTCGGTGAAGCCCAACTCATGGACCGGGATGGCGATTCATGTGCTTCAGGCGGGTTGGGTTGTTTGACCAACCGGAAACTACGATGGCGATCGCTGGAAAATCCCCCAGGTTTCACTATAGGAAATACATCTTTTCAAAAATGGTGGATTTTCTGAATTGCCATGTTCGTTTTCGAGGGGTGTAGTGTTGTTTTTTTTGTAGCCACATCCCACAGGAAGGATTTGCCGGGATGTTTGGGGTAAGCTTCATGATTTCAACACCAATATACAAATTGGTCAAGCCTTAAGGCCACAGCGCATCGTGATTGGCATTATGCCTTACTGGCCTGTTCACCTCAAGAAACTGGCACCTTTCAAGTGCGGATGCAAGCCGTGCAAGGCGAGGACCGAGGGACCGAGGGGAGGTAGGTCACGTGATAATGTATCTGTTTAAGGAGGATCATCCTGGTTTGCTTTTGGTAGGAACCTCTTTTGTGAGGAATCCTGTTTTGTAATTGTATCATTTCATCGTATTGCCACATTGCTTCAAGAGATTTCTGAAAGATGCGTGTGTTAAATCTGGCAAGGTGTGTATTTCAATTCTTACGTTGCTCGTGTCACTTTCGGGAAGCTGAATACCCAGCAACCTTCATCAGGTAATTTTCATCTTGAAAAACACCGGAGGTCCATGTTTTTGTCGCTGAATTAGGCCAGGAGTTTCTTTCCAATTTCCCTTGGGGGTCAAAACATCAGGGGAATCTAAGGGCACCCCACCAGGAAATAAGGCCTGATTAAAAGAATATTAACCGTCAGTGTCCCTTAATGATCTCCAAATACAGCCTGATTTCCTGGAAAGAGTGTGGCATTCGAGGAGTGTGGGCCCTTTAAATTCCCATGACCACAGGTGCTTTATCCATCTTCCCAGCCAACGAGAGCTTTGACAGCAGTTCCTGTCCTGTCTTTCCACAGAGATGGTGGGAGCACGCAGCCGATGCTCGGTTTTTTTCTTTGAAGATGATCCATTCTCATAGATATTTGCTTAATCTACATTACATATATATATATATATATTGTATACATACATATTAGCATATTTTTTAATGTACAAATAAGCAGCTTTCAAATTTTAACGTGGATACCGTATCCATGAGGGTTTCCAACCAAAGAAAAGGGGATTATATCTAGAAACCTCCAGATATCCATCCATCCGAACAATTTTCCCCATTTTTCACGGTGGACAAAAATCCCAGGGCAACAGCGACTTTTGGTTCTTGCTCCTTGTGACCGCCTTGAGTGGCATCCTCCTCAGCCTCAGCATCTTATGCTTACGTCGCTTTGCCCTTGGAAGGGCCCAGGTGATTGGCGAGACAAAAAATTCCAAAGTGCAGGTCCGGTGGCCTTGGGGTTTTTGAAAAAGTTGGGTCTTCAGCTGGGAAAAAGCCTCCTTTTGGTGAATTTTCAAAACGGTGGCGTTTTGGTAGGCTCATTGATAGGAATCTTCTTCAAAATGGCAACTTCAGGAACTACACTATACAAAGTATTGAGTAATTTTTTTTACAGGATTTTCCAGCTCTTAAACCCCCATGAAATGGATGGCATGATAGGGTGCAAGGGTGGAAAAATCAAAATGGTGTACATCAATACTTCATTTGCAAATAGGATATTGTACGACATGGGATTTGAGTACTAACTCATGTTTGCACGTTGTTTTTCGTTTTGCAAAAGTACCAATGTGCATTCTGCGTATCAGATCTATTCCAATGGGACTTGCCATTTCGCAGGAAAGCTCCCCCGTTTCGCCTGCGGACGTGGTCATCGGTAAACCCTGTGAGACCAAAACAGACATGGCGAAGCGAGTCAACGAGGAAGAGAATCAAGTGCTCCAATGGCATTTGATGATTTTTTTTGGGATGTGTCTCAGAATATAGGGGGGTGCGAATGTAAAAGCATTATTTTGGGTTTGTTTCCTTAGGTCCTGAAAGAAAGAAAATATCATTTTGAAGAGACAAGATTGATATAGGGGTCAGGGTACCTGATTTTGAGACACACTCACCACTTCTGTTTTTTAAACAAACCTTGGGCCTTGGGGAATTTGAAGGATTGCTAGGTCACCTGGCTTTGGAAGGACGAAGGTAAATCCCAAGGTGTACGTTACACTAACCCTTCAAATTGAATGTCCAAAATGATGGGCCCTTGTAGAATGGTATCTTCGGCTTCAATGTTTTTGACCTCATGTTGGGTATCTGGGTTTCTTGTATATCTAGATTTCCACCCAGGGAAAAAGGAGGTCCACCATAAGGACCTTGTTACATGGGAAAATCAACCCTAAAAGATGACAGGTAGCAAGTCCCTTGGTGATACAGGGTTTCTCCAATTTTTAGGGTTGTTTCAGGTGATTATGGCAAACCCTGAAAAACAGAGAGAAAGAGACAGAGTTTTTCTACGTCTTTTTTTCCTCCATCTTCCTCGGTCCAACATCCCAATAGAAAGGATAGGACATGGACCTGTGAAAAGTATACACCAAATTGTTACCCCCAAATTTGACACCCCCGCAACTCTTATTAATCAGAAATATTACTATATAAAACTCCCCCCAAAAAGGAAAATTAGGAATGAAAGAAAGAAAACAACATAACCTTTGTGTTTTACCCTAAAAACCTTTGGAGAATTCTATACAAAAAACCTCCCAACAAAATCTTCCTTCCCATCTGCTGTTTTTCTTCACCAGATTTCTTTAGTGATCGAGGTGAGACCTCATGAGGTCCTGATACCTTGAAAACAAACAGAGCCAAACCCTACTGAAACCGAAGCAACCGCTGGGGGAAACTCGGGGTATATACGGTGGCTTGGATGATGGTCCAAAAACGGCTTGGATTTGGGGGATTGCTGGAAACTTGGATGAATTTTCTTTCATGTTCTTGGTGATGTTTTTTTTGTGTGTATTTTTGTTGTGGTGTGTTGTTTTCATCATTTCCGGCCGTGGGCCGTGGGGGATAAAGTTTCCTCAGCATGTGTTTTTTTTCCCCGAAGGCGTCTGATGCAAATCCAAGGTTCTGGTTTTCAAGATGTGAAGTTTTTTTTGACTTTGCAACAACAAAACAGATGAAGAGAAAACAGAAATCTCTCACTTGTCTCCCTAGAGGAGTGCTCGAAGATCAAGTGGTTTTAATGTTTTGTTGGCCCCTACATCCACTTGGATGTCATGGGCGGCCAAAAAAACCTGTTCGAGGACCTGAGACTTACCGGAAGTTGTTGGGCCAAGGAATTTTTCAAACAAAACTTCGTGACCAACTTGACCTTTTGAAAGTACAAATATGGCAATATGGAAATGGGACTGTAATTTCATGTAATTTCAAAGATAGATGTTGGGATGTGGATATTTTGCTCAAAGATTCCTGATTTGGGCCCGTTCTTTCTCTGATATTCGGAGTCCATTTCGATGACTGTTTTTTTTCTGATATCTCTCACCATCCTGATGTGCATTGATATATTTGAATTTGAATGGATGTGATGCAGGTCTTGGTTTATATCATTGCATGGACATACTCCGATTCACACGGACTCGATGCATGTTTTTGGTGTCTTGTTTTTTTTGTGTGTAGGCAAAAAAACACTCAAAACTTAAAACTCAAAAGCTCAACTTTTTTCGGTGCGTCTTTTTGTCGCAGTGAAAAACGGTGCGAAGTGTGTTGAAACACCGCGCCATTTTTGGACCAACCACCGTGGTGGAGGGTTCCGGTTTGTCTTTTCCGGTTGTATAGGGCGAAGCCGTTGCGGGAAAGACATGTGTTTGACCCTTTTCACCTTTGTTTGCCCATAGGGGTTTTGGAGGGGGTTGATGTGGATAAATGCCTGGGTTTGTGACATCTTCATGATGGGTCCACAAAATGATGGAGAGAAAAATAACACCAAAAACGTATGAAATTCTGAAAACAACGAGGTTGTTTTGCATGAGGCATGTTGCTGGTAATGAGGTCGGAAGAGAGACATGTTCTCTGGTCAAAAAATCCTGTAGGATCTGGGGGGCATGTTTGTCAAAATGATCGCAAGTATTATCAGCGGATGATCCCAACTTCCTTTGTTTTAGGGCTTTATGATTTAAAAGAACAAACCTGGCAGGATTTTGTTTGGTTTCTTAATGATCCAAGTTCATCCACCAGTTGTATCATTTTTGTTCATCACATTCACGGCATATCCATGTCCCTTCGCTGAAGTTTTGTAGCCGGCTCCGCGGTTACCAAATTCAGTTTATTGGAAGTGCCGTCTCCGGAAAGTTCAGTGAAATGTGAATCTCTCAAAAGCATCCCCCACTTTTATAGTGAGAAAATCCTTTTCAAAAAGGGAGATTTTTGGGATATCTTTGGGAGGGTAATTTACTTCCACAAATTGTGCTTGTTTCGTTAAAAGTTGTCTGAGGTGCGGGGAAAATAGCCACAAATAGGAGACCCTTCCGGGGAACTGCCAAGTTGCGTTTTGAAGACGTCGGATTTGTGACGTGTTCTAGAAACCCAAGCTTGGGTTTCTGCAGGTGGTTTTTCAACCGGAAAAAAGGCATCAGATTCAGATTCAGGACGTGGCAATGGCATCATTTGGAAGTGGTTTCTGTAGATTTGTTTGATGAGATGTTCAGGGGCGCACAATGCTCAGCCCATGGGAGGAAAAACTGTTCACACCCAAAAAAAAACCTTCTCTTTGGGAAGAAAGCCCAACAACTTGAAGATGTTCATGAAAAATCCACTGCATTCCTTGCAGGCAAGCGAATTCAACCCCGAAAATTCACGGAAGAAAAGTTTAACCTCACTTCCTAATGATGTGTCTTACACATTCATTCAATCCGAAAAAAAAAATCCCTCAAGTGATTCACCTACCTTTTAAATCAGCCACCAAAAATTGGTCTTTGCAAAAAACAGCCACCAAAAAAGGAACACATTCAACTCCTCAAAGGACCCAAAAAACTGGGAGGCTTTGCAACTGTTGGACTTGCCAAGCTCTTTGGAGCCCAACATCATCCTAATGAATTCGGTTTCTTGGCGAAACCCCCAATGTTGGAGGAAGTTTCAGTTGTGGGGTTTGGTGTGGTTTGATTGGTTGGTTGGAGTGGTTGGTTGGTTGAAGTGGTTGAGTCCCCCAAGTGGTTTGGTTCAAGTGGTTTGGTTGTCGTGAAGCTGTAACTTGCAGGGACTCTTCGGATCCGCGAAGGATTCGACAAGGAATGGAAATGGATGACAGGACATGAGTGAAGGGAATTTCTGGAGGGGTCAAAAAAGCTACATGGCCTCATTTTGTTGGCTTTACCCCGAAAATTAAAACCTAGAATTTTTGGGACATCCTTCCTGTGCCCCCCAATTTCTATTTAAAAATATTTGGCCAGAAAGGATGAGTCGGAAATGCTGCAATACCCATGTTTTTTTCTTCTCACAGGTTTCTGGGGAAAAATCACAGAGGCGATCGTTTGACCTCAGGATGTTTGCGTGACCATTGTTTGGTGTCTTGAGTTTATGAAGTTTCTTTATCCGGAAATTTTGGTTGGTAATTTCTAAGGGTCAGTTTGATCCTGCTTCTTGAAGAATCAAACCAGTTTTGAAAGCCCTAAAGATCTTAGGTCCTATGGGCTTACTAAGTTCATGAAACGTTCGCAGTACATTGAATAATAGCACTAAATCGGAAAAGACACAAAGAGTAAGAGTGAGTGTATTTACTGAAAGTAAAATAAACTATTGCATAGATTCATAGTACTTTACAGAAGCAATTAAATAAATGAATACATAGATAAATCAAATGAAGTTACCTCAAATCTTCTCAAGCAACATATCTACTGATATATGTTCAGAGTAACCACCCTGGACTGTTCAAGTCACTGAATCGTCCCTTGAAGGCCATGGCAGCCTGCGCTGAGATTCATCAAGGATGGCAACTTACGTGACATGGCCGACACTAAAGTGTTTCACTTACCAAAACACCACAACAACGACCAAAAACAAATCCCCAAAAAAGAAACAACCAGGTTTGACCTCAAAAATTACTGCTTTGGTGAATGATTGATTTTTCGGAACGTTGCTCTTCCCAAGCCTTTTCACGGCAAGTTCCTAACAGATTTTCCATGTTTCGATGGTGAGGCTACCTCAAGTTAAGTTCTAAGGCAAGGATCATACACTTCATGGCCCTTGAAGTTGAAAATGAATTAGCTCAACTTTCTTCATGTTTTAGGAAGTCACCTTCTCAACCTTTTTAATGGGGTGGGTTGGGGTGGGGAGAAACTGCCTGACTCCCAAATCACGTGGTGACTTAGGACCCTCCTTCTTTCCAAAAGTCTCATGCAGAGGCTTCAGCCAACAGACGCTTTGCTTTTCAAGAGGGTGGAAGACTTCTGTAAGAAGATGCAAAAGGTACGAAATTATTTGTATGAATTTTAATGATGTTTTAGACTTGAACTAAGATTCCGTGAGATGGAAATATATAGTCATTACACAACTAGTATTTGACCGCATCTAAAGGCAAAGGGGCAAACGTGTGCATGGAAGTGCTAAATGACAAAGTAGCGCAGCAATCGGGTCGTAACTGTTTCCGGGGTTGAGGTTGAGCATGAGCGCAAAATGGTGTTGTACTAGCACGTCTCCAGAGATCTGGTATATGGTGAGTCACCGGACCTATGAATCAAGGATAGGGGGTGGAATAAGCTTGTTACTATTCATTTACAAAGTTCCTTTTAAACATCCCATTAGGTGGCCCAAAATTGATGGTCCTTTGTAAAAGGTATTTCAACATGCCTTTCAAAAATGGCAAAAATTATTTTTGGTGTGAAATTCCAAGGGTTGATCAAACCGATGGCTGGAACATCACAGCGACCCTCTTTCCCCAAGGCTTTGACGTTGACTTCCCTCTTCCGCAGCTATGGCTTGGGGGAACAATGGAGCCGTGCGTGGGGGAAGCTCAGGTACCTCCCACCGGAAGGATCGCAAAAAAAGTTGCATCCAAAGACGTTTCTTAGGAGCATTTGTGTGCAGCATCAAAGAGTATCATCAAGTTTTTGTTACCCCAGATGGTATTGCAAATTACCACCAAACTGAAGAACTTTACTCAGATGGTTCGATGATGATCGTAACACAACTTCGAAATTCGCCGGCGAAGGGATTTGCAGGGGCATCATAGACAACTGTGATACCCTTGTCCAGACTTTTTGACCCAGAAAAATCCATCAATCCAAAATTTCACCAATTGCCATGCAAGAGATCACTGTGTTGTTTTGGATTGGATGAAAAGGTTCACTTGAAATTTTGAACTTGGACTTTTTATTGCTCACTTCCAGTGAAGCATCTGGGTTGAAATCAACAAATCCAGCCAATGTGGTTGAGTGACAAGACTTCCTACTTAGCCCAGGGGGACTGTTGTTGCGTCCGAATTGGCACACATGATTTGTGTCATCGGATTTGGCTATGAATAGTTGAAACGGTTCATTTTTGAGAGGGTTTTCCAAGACAGAATCTTAAGAGCGACAAATTCTGGACCCCAAAAACATGCCCTTTTGCAGTTTATCAGTGTTTTTCACCCTTTTCCCCGTGTTTTGTGTCTTGCTTTTCTTACGGGGGGGGGGGAAAAACTCAACAACCTACAAAAGTCGTGTGTCGCGAAACGACGCCCCCGAAACGACCGACCTTTTCGAGTGCTCAAGGTTGATGCCTCGCAGGATGTTGATATGAAGCTGATGATCTCTGGTTGGTTATTTATTGGTTATCCATGGTTGATTAGCTATGATTGGTTATCTATGAGTTTTCCATGGTTGGTTAGCTATGATTGGTTGGCTATGAGTATCTATGATTCGTCATTTTTTAATTGGTTATTTATGATTGGTTAATATTGGTTATCTATTGGTTATCTATGATTGCCGCAACACACTTACCATGCAAACAAGTGCACTAATCATGCAGGCATCTGCATTTGTATACAGCGACTGGGATAAAGTATACCCTTTTGTAGCAAGTGCAGGATATCTTCCATCATCAGATTTGATGTTTACGGTAGAAGCTTTGAGATTTCACTGAAGCTTCACTGAAGCGACGATTTCCGCATGAGTGAAGATGGTGACCTGAGAATCCAGGTGCAAAAGGGTGACACCGGGACCGGTGGGCTCTAAAGTGAATAGCTGGACCTATCCACTCAACTGCCACCCTCAATTTTGGAGCCATTCATTTGCTGGCCATAAGATGCCATAGATTTACTTTGGCTACATGATTTGCTGTTTGGTTCCATTCTGGCTGGTTCAGAGGTATTGCATGTCCTTCCAAACAGATCGCGTTCCACCTAGGAAAGTTGAGCCCCATTTCACATTGGGTGTTTTTTTTTCACGAAGCTCAAATCTACCATGGTTCCATATGTTTCCTCATCTCCAAACTTCATTTCAAAGAGACGCCAAGTGTTCAGTTATGATGTTTTTTTCAGGATGACATTGTCACCTCGCAAGCCTTGGCCTTGAACCAACCAAAAAAAAGCCACAAAATCAACTCATGAATGACTTATGAATGACACACCGTAAGGGCCCCTACTCCGACATCCCCCGAATGGAGAGGTCGCGGGTTTTCATGGTGATGCCATCACTGTGACACTTCCAGCACGGGCGAGCGGCCTGGAACTACGACGACGTGTCCAAGAACAGCTTCCACCGAAGTCAGGCACAACTTGAAACAACAAAAGATGTGGAAACTCATTGCTCAACCATGAAAAAAACCTAGGGATGTTTAGGGTATATATAGGGGATTATACTACACAGCTAGATGGGGACTATAATAAACCATTATCAGATGTTATAAGGATCCCAATTAAACAACCAGCATAATGGAAAGTAAGAGGGTTTTACCCCAGTGGTTTAGGTTGGATCTAACCCCCCTTCCCTGAAAGGATTCGCTTTTTTGGAAGGGCATGCTATCAGTAAACATCAGTACAACTTTAAGCAATCAGATGGGCCTCCTGATATTTTTGAGAAACTGAAGGTTGGAATTTCAAGGATTCAGAAAGAATGATTACTAATTACTAATCAACTAGGGAATTGAGTGGCAATTGTTTCACTTTGATCTGTGGGATATTGCTTGATTTTTGGAGACTTTTCCTACTTTGCGGTGGATTTTTTTTTGTGTTTCATCTGAGCTTGTAGTGAGCTTGGCTTCCCCCAAAAAAACGAGTCATCTTTCATCGAGGAATCCAGTCTTCGTCAACACTTGTTCATCCAAAACTGGGCTGGATTTTGTTTCTGGAAAACTCATCGTTATTCCTAAAGTGACTTTAAGAAAATGCCCTGGAACACTCCGTAATTTTCGTTGTGGAAGTTATGAGTTTCAGATGTTTGGAGTCAAAACAGGTGCTCGGCTGTCGTTGCTGCTGCCGGGCAGACATGCACCGTTGTCGATGAGTGCCTTGCCACATGACCTGTCGTCAATTCCCTCCATTAGACGACTTGCGGGCTCTATAAAAAGGTGGGTTTCTCCATGGAGAAACTTTGCTTTATTTTTTTACAACCCTTCAAAAGGGTGCCACTCTTGTAAAAATTTGAGTTGAGATCAGATCTGATCCTGACATTTTGCCGGCGGCAAGTGTTAGAAAACATAAGGAATTTAACAAGTGGCGTCTATAATCACAGGAAGTTTGATATTTAGTTCATTCCCAAAAACGGAATGACCCGAAAATAGAGTTTCAGAGAATGATCCTCATTTACAGTTTGATTTCTGAGCCGCTTAGTATGTTTCAGTTACCCAAAATAGGCCAGTCAAATAATTAAAGGCCTGATTCATTCGTTTTGTACTTTCCGTTCTGACAAGACTGCACACCCAATGTGTATATATATATATATATATGATAGTAGACGGAAGCCTTGCTCTACCCTTCGTATCATCCTCCTCCACCCCCCACATCCCCATCAACTTTTCCACCACCACCCCCAAACATATGCTTCTTACTTCCCAAATGTCTTGCCCAATTACATTTCCTCACTCTACACTCACATACTTCACATTCAATTTCCCTCTGACTATATTCCTTGTTATACTCTCTCTTCTCCTCCTTATGTTTATCCCAGTAGTTCCTATTCATTTCCCTAGCTTTTTCCTCATTCTTCTTTGCCCAACTTTCCCTATATCCCAAGCATACATTGCAAGTAGCATTTTCTCCCCTATATAACTCAAGCACTCTCCAGCATCTACATTTCCAACATTGTTTTTTCTCAACTTCTTCCACTCCCTTTTCATTTTCAATATGCTTCTTTGTCTTCAAGTGCTTTGCCCATCCCAATTTCCTAACATTATGCCTACAAACTTCGCAATAAATATCCTTACATTTCGTATCTGGAATTTCAATTTCCATATCCTTAGTATATACTACAACTATTCCTTTAAATGTAGATGATACGAAGGGTAGGTTAAGCACCCTTATCTAATTTTTCATCATCCATCATATCATCAAAATAAACAAATCTTCTTAACAATCTTATCTCCATATCGCGACTACCAACCTACCCCCAAGGCCTCTCATAGAAAATAGGTTAGTAAATAACATTGATACATTAATTAGTTAAAATGAATGTATCAAGGTCATCATTCAAAAACAAAACCCTCCACCACAGTGGATAGAACCCTCCAAAAACAGTGTCCAGACCCTCCAAAAACAGCGTCCAGACCCTCCAAAAACAGCGTCCAGACCCTCTGAAAATAGCATCCACATGCTCAAAAAATAGCATCCCCATGCTCAAAAAATAGCATCCCCATGCTCAAAAATAGCATCCCCATGCTCAAAAAATAGCATCCCCATGCTCAAAAAATAGCATCCCCATGCCCGAAAAATAGCATCCCCATGCTCGAAAAATAGCATCCCCATGCTCAAGAAATATCATCCTTATG
>DF243379.1:31156-41577 GCA_000507305.1 Breviolum minutum Mf 1.05b.01 | reverse complement strand
CTGGCAGTGGCAATTCAGTAGAAACATGTCAGGCCGGTCTTAGCATGTACTGATAATATGGAGTAATATGGAATCTTTCTGACAGAATTGGTATCCAGTATTTAGATTCTGTATTTAGCATATCAAGTACTTGTTTAATTTGATTGGCGCTGTTAGTTGCAGGATGGTTTGACCGGAAGCGCATGGGGAGACTGGGCCAACTACACCGCTTCTCCTTTGCGAGCATTCGAGAACGAGCTGGGTGTCCAGGCTCCCGTCGGATTCTGGGACCCCGTTGGATTTACTTCCGATGGCGACGTGGCTTCTTTCAAGCGACGTCGATCTGTTGAGTTGAAGCACGGCCGAATCTCCATGATGGCAACCATGGGTGCTTTGATCGCAATAAGCCGGACGAGTTAAGGAATGAATTGTTGTATATTGTTGTGACATCAGGATGAACGCTTGATTGTTGCATTCGGACACTTGCTAGATAGATGCTGCGTCTCCGTTCTGTGTTTTGAAAATCATGGCTTTTGACCTTGAAACCAGAAGTGTCTTTGTCATGGGAACTGAGCACAGCTGAATTTGTGAATTCATTCTTCATACCAAGGATATATCACCCCAGAGATCACTGGCAAGCTGTCCAGAACTCAGCATGCAGATGCAGAATGAGAATGATGTTGAAAGATGCAGCAAACAATTTTGGAATCGGAAAGATACATGAAGTCAAAACTGTAANTAGAAAGGTATTTGAAAGGTTTATGTTTGATCTTAATTTCATTTGAATGGAGTTAGCAAGACATGTTGCAAGACACATTGCTGCTGCAAGACTCAATGCAAGATACGTTGATACCTCGAGGCCTGGCTTCTTGTCTCCATCTGCTGGTCTGAAGTTCGCTGACATCCCAAACGGACTCGCAGCGGTTTCCAAAGTTCCAGTGGCAGGATGGGCTCAGATTGCTGCGTACTTCGGCTTTGTCGAGTTCAGCGGAGGCTTCGACGACTACAAGACTGGCACCCCTGGTGACTATGGCTTCAAAGTGTTGACTTCTTCCGATCCCGAGGAGAAGACTAAGAAGTTGTCAGCAGAGCTTGCCAACGGCCGCTTGGCCATGATGGCAATTATTGGCATGTTCTTCCAGGACCTTGTGCACATGCAGCAACGTTGGTTTTTGACTAAGATGGTTGAGACTGTTGGCACTGGCCATTAACAATGCTGTCACGAAGTGAGAGCACTATCTTTGTCTCAACATTGAAAAGTCTGTGTCAGTTTCAACTCTTGAAAACAAGAGTTTTCAACATAGGTTTGACTCACTTCCTTTCTCATTCAAGATGATCACAAATCGAAAACATCTTCATCTTTGAATGTATCTTCACATCTCATTCCTATATCATGGATATCCACTTACACATAACATATACATCTATATATTCGTGTGACATCCAGATCAAGGCTGAGAAGGGTGGGTTAAAAGGTATCAACTTCGGCATCACAGGGGCATGGACATGCACCCTAGTAGCCTTTCTTCCAGCGCAATCTTAGATATGATTTTGGCAATTATTGTTGTGCATACCCTGGCTGTGAAGAGTGGTGTGGTCGACCGGATCCTGGTCACAGACATCATCGTTGTCGGGTCCACAGACGTTTTTGATTGTCATGTCGTTTGGTTGCAGGAACGTGGGGCTAGAGAAGCGTCAGATGCAATTGATCACAGCTTGCATGAACAGCCATCGGGCATCAGCTCTTCAGTGGTTGCAGGGCATGATGGTTCATTGGTGGCTCCCTCAATGGAATGCTTTGGTATCCCAACGGTTGACAGTGACACTGACATTGTATCAGATGTTAGCAGTAGTGACTTTTCTGACCTTGCTTGTCACAGCGAAGTGGATGTTGCTGACAATTGAGCAATGAAAAAAACCCTGGTTGGTTGGGTTATATAGGGGATTATACTACCCAGTTTTATAGGGATCAAAAAACCATTATAAGGATCCCTATGAACCAACCAGTAAAATGGAAAGTAAAAAGGTTTTTTTTCGTGGCTCAATTCAGTGGGTGAGGAACAACAGCTGTTACAGGCTACTGCAAAGGTAAGGCCCTTACCAACCTCTGTCGCGTCGGCCTCAACGTCTCCAGGGGTCAAAGGCTTGACAGATGAATTGGTTTCACGTATTGTACATCATAAGCGCATCAAAGATTTGAAGCAACGGTGGGAGGAAGGGACAATATCCTTTGAGAAGAGCAAATAGCTCATACATTGAGAATGAGATGACATTCGTCCTTTTTCAAGTGCTAACAAAGTTCGGGGCTTGGTTAATGATGCATATTCCTCCACAGTGAAGCTGCAATTGCAAGACGTGGACTACGTGGCCAGAATGGTGGCTAAATCAAGAATCAATGGCAGTGTCCATGGCATCAAGCAGGTCCATCGCATTAAGCAGGTCCTGGGGTAAACATTTGACGTGTCAAAAGCCTGCAATGGTTGGCAGTCTTGCCAGCTTATGAAAAGTTTGCCGTGGTAGGCTTTCCTTGTCCGGGGACTTGGCAATTCTTCCACGGTATTTCCTCGACTGTTTGGATGAACTGGAAGCACCTATGGCTGGGTCTGAATATGGCAATGCGTTTGGTATGTCATCACACAGTTCTGAAATGCGTGACTTCCCTTTGTAGCTATCCCCTGATAGAGCTTTCAAGTTCTTGGTAGCGGTGGGTGCGATCCTTGACATTCTTGGTTGGCTTCAACATTTGCCAACAAGTTCGATGTTTTTGGAGTCAAGCCTAGTGTGGGAAGCATGCCAACTGGGTCGTTGATCATAGCGAACAACAGAACACGAACGGATAAGTTGCTATGCGTGCTGGGCACCATCACTGAATGGGCGAATGAATTCTGCAAAGGCGAGTTAGCTGCAGGGCCTGCTTAATTTTGATAGGGTATTACGCTGGTGAATTGATGAAACATAGGGTTTCGACGTTTAGTTCCTTTGCGACCGAGCCTGGCTTTCATTCGATCGAGTATGCAAAATTCACGATCAAAAATCTTGCATGACATCGGCAACCACAATCCTTTTCTGTTGCAGAGAGATGGTGCTTGGGAAGGAGGCCAGGCATTTGCTGGCAAAATTCTTGTGAGTGGAAGTTGCGAGGTACGTTCGCAGTCATTGTCCCTACAGAATTGGTTCGCTTGTGGAATAGCGAAGCTGGTGATCCAATTATTTCACAGGTTCGGTTTTTTGAGAAGTTCTTCCCGCAAAAGTTGCATGCAAAAGACCTATTGTTGGATTGACACCGAGGCCGCATGTTTTGGGGCCATCAAGGCATCCAGCCCTTGTTCAACCATGATGATAACCTAGTTCTTGGGGGCTTGGCTTTGAGCCATCCTACAACGTCTTGTTATGAGAGGGCCTCTTACTCTAGTCTATTAGGTCTTCCTTCGAGAAATCAAGTGGAGGTGGCGGCCAATCAATATGGCGTACAAACCTGTCTGTCCAACTGCCAAATGTGAGCACTTGAATACGACGTGAGACTCACGAGTGTGCCTGGGTGGACATGTTCATCTTGGTCATTGCAATCCTGTGGGATAAAATCTCGTACAATGATTTGGCCCCAGACTTTCAAAAGGGCAAAAACAGCGTGAACCCATTCTTCCAATGTCGCAAATTTGTTTGCAGTTCATTGATGTTATGTTGTCTGATCAATTGTTGTTGTGCCTGTAATTCAAACATCCAAAAGCGTAGCAACTCGCGTGATCGCCTTCAAATGACCTGTGCTTGTCCTTGATAAGATGGTAGAATCATATAAGGCAAGTCTTGGCATTTAATAGTGAGGAACATGGAACCTTTCTGAAACAATTGGTGTCCAATATGTAGATTCTGTTTTTAGCACATCAAATTCTTCCTTAATTTGAATGGCGCTGTCTTTAGTTGCAGGATGGTTTGACCGGAAGCGCATGGGGAGACTGGGCCAACTACACCGCTTCTCCTTTGCGAGCATTCGAGAACGAGCTGGGTGTCCAGGCTCCCGTCGGATTCTGGGATCCAGCAGGTCTCTCCAGCGACGGCAGTGTTGAGAACTTCAAGCGCCGTCGTGCGACAGAAATCAAGCACGGTCGCATTTCCATGCTTGCAACCATGGGATACATCACCCCAGAAATTACTGGAAAATTCCCTGGCTTCTTGTCTCCATCTGCCGGCTTGAAGTTTGCAGATGTTCCCAATGGACTTGCAGCAATCTCCAAAGTGCCAGCAGGAGGCTGGGCTCAGATCGCGGCATACATGGCCTTCTGCGAAGTTTCCCAAGACCAGTCCCCTGGAACTGCAGCCTTTGCTGGAGACTTTGGATGGAAACTCATCACATCGGATGACCCAGAGGTGAAGAAGACCAAACTTAATGCAGAATTGGCCAACGGAAGACTTGCAATGATGGCGATCATCGGTATGTTCTTCCAGGCATTGGCATTTAGATCTGTTCATCCATTCGTGTTAAGGTCCTTCTGCCAAAATACAGAGATGATGATGTTTGACGTTTGTGTTGTTTGTGTATGTTTGTGAAATTAAAAACATGAATCTGAGATTTTGTTTTCACAGCATGACGCCATCCATGAGATTCCATACGATTTGATTTGCATTGATGGCAATGGCCAGGATGGTTTGACCGGAAGCGCATGGGGAGACTGGGCCAACTACACCGCTTCTCCTTTGCGAGCATTCGAGAACGAGCTGGGTGTCCAGGCTCCCGTCAGTTGATTACGGACAACGGATGAGTTTTTGAGAGATGTCAGGTCAGTTGGCAGAGTATTGTATACAGACATATATGATATAATGTAATACAAAATATATATAGTAGACTATGACACATACGACATATGTAGCATGTAATATATAGTATATGTACGTATATTCACTTATCCCCTATATATGTATTTAGTAATGTACAGTACCATTTTGCGATAATTAGTAGAACATGACCGAATGTTGCGCCCAGGCTTTGATCTTGAGCATAAACACGTGGTCATGCATTTCTTGAAAGAATACTTAGTAGAGATGATTCCTGGGCGGGGTGGCAGCCTAACAAATATTTTTGGTTTTGCATGCCAACGCATTGGCAATAAACTTTCTGTTCCTTTGCTGTTTTCATTCAGTCCTGAACTTTGACATTGCATCGCTTCTTTAGCTCCTTGTTTCACTTGAATCGGCAGCCATCTCTTCGTGGCAACGTCAGGCGCCCGTGGGCTTCTTCGATCCTTTTGGATTGACCAAGGCCTCAGGGGAGGGAGGCTTCTTTTCACCCGTTGCCCACGGGGGTTTCACCTGGGGATTTCCCGAAGGATGGCGACATGGAGGCCTTCAAGCGCCGCAGGGCGACTGAGTTGAAGAACGGCTCGGAAGACTCAGATGCATCGCAAGGGTCGGGGCTTTTGGGGGAATGAGAAGATGACGGAGAAAAAACACCCGAGATGTTTTTGAGCTAAAAGTTACTTCGGAGTTTGGTTTCCCGTTTTAGGAGAATATTTGACAAGAATAAATATTTGCAGTTTACGAAACGACAGGACAAAAATGGACAAAATATCTCTAATATTTGTTGATTGGTTTACGTTTACATTATACATATTATGTGCATTCCCTTTGGCATGTGAGGTCCTTGCAGTCCTTGCAGGTGACAATTCACAAAGGTGCATAGAATCCAAGATCACCAACGTCATGCAAGTTCAAAGGGAGAACCATAAACAACAAGCTAAGCAGGCTTCCAAGCAGTCCAATACTTGAAAGAGTTGCCAAGCTCTCTTGCAAGAAAGGGCTCAATTGTTTTCAAGGTATGTTTGACCAATCTTTATATCTATATATACATACATACAGCATGTACATATGTACACAGCTGTTGGAACCATGACATTATTCATTTACGTCACCACATATGTTCTACACCTCACCGTGTGTCTGAGAGTGTTAGTCTTGCATTTCTTTGAACCGTCTGTGGTCCATGTATATAATTGTAATATATATATATATATATATAATACCCCGACGCATATGAAAACTATATTCAGATCTTCTCGTCTTTAACTTGTCAATATGTAAACATAAATCCATGTCCACATACACTTTTAGGCCATCACATTTGCTCTTCAAAAAAACTTCACCAAGCGATTTAAACTGCTACTGCGATAGCTGGATATGCTCTTCGCGCCTGTGAGGTCGTGTTGCGATGCTGGCCACAATGGGATACATTGTACCAGAATATTTCCGCTTCCCAGGCTGAAGGGAGATTGAACGCATGGAATCATTTTGATGAATTGCAAAAGTTTAATTGAAAGTATTCCAAATGCAGAGGTTTGCATGTTGAGCCCGTGAGGAATGTGCTCTCCTTCAGAGGGAGTGAAGTTTGCAGACATCCCAAATGGCTTGGCGGCTATTAGCAAGGCCATGACCTTAGTGCATGAGCAGCAGGTGTGCAACAGCGGGTCCGTCCATGTTTGATGAGGTTCCAGCTGCTGGATGGACACAGTGGTTCCTTTTCATTGGCCTCATTGAGAAGGGCCTTTACACCTATGACCCCACCCGCTCTCCGGGTGACTACAAGAATGCAGGTGGGCCTGAGGATACATCAGTGTGAGAGATGTTCCAACCAAAAAAAATCTATGAGACTCAAGGTGACCTTGGTGCCAGGTGTGTTGGGCGTGCCCAATGGCAGCACCATGACTCCTGGTGAGGGCCGCAACCGAAAGTTGAACTCTGAGTTGGCCAACGGGCGTTTAGCAGCTGGGCTGAATGGGCTGAAGAATAAGATAATTTTGATATCCATGGACCTCGATCACTATGGGGTCAAAGCTAAATTGATTGCAGGCCATGATGGCGATCATCGGTATGTTCTTCCAGGTGCCGTGTCGAAGTTTCCTGTTCCAGGTTGATTTCTTGGTGGTACAAGAATTTTGAGTCTCCAAGTTCAGAGTCTATCTTCAAGATTTCATACACAGAGACACACAAAGAAGCTTGTAAAGACTTTGCTTCATGGCTCCAGGCCGGTCGTGGCTTAAAATGGTCGTGGCTTAAAATGGTGTTCGGATCTCTGGTTCAAAATGCTTAGCGGTCCACCATGAGCCTGGCCAGGATGGCTTGACTGGCTCTGCCTGGGGCGACTGGGCTCAGTACACTGACTCCCCTCTGCGTGCCTTTGAGAACGAGCTGGGTGTGCAGGTGGGAAAGTCATGGAACATGCTAAGTAGGAAAGGATGCAAGTGGTTGAAAGCCAAGAGAAGCAGTTTGCTAGGCACCTGTGGGATACTTTGACCCTATGGGCATGTCCAAGGCCTGTGGTCTGGGATGGGGGCGAGTGGGGAAAGTTTGTGAGATCTCTCGGTTGGGCTCAGATTTTGATGGATTTTGCACAGCCGAAATGGCCAACTTTCTATTCAACATGTCTGTTCAAGTGTGGGAATCCTCAAATGTAGCAGATGTTAGCAGCGACCAGGTGTTTCAGCTTGGTCGTTTGTTTTTGTTGACCGCTTGAACGACGGGATGCGATAGGATGGTGACTTGAAGACCTTCCGTCGTCGCCGCGAATCCGAGCTGAAGAACGGCCGCGTGGCGATGTTTGCCGCCATGGGCTGTTTCCTGGCTGTGAAAAGCCGGAAAAATCGATGAGGTCATGAGGTTACCCTTGAATCGAGCTGGAGTTTTACTTGGCTTTTAGTTCGCTGTTTTGTTTTTTGGGGAATGTTCCAATGAACATTTCTTTGATGTGTGGTAAAACTATCGGAAATGTCAGGGCGGGTGTAAAAGCATCAGTGTTTTGAGGAGCCATCAACTTCCGATTGTCAAGTCATGAAGTTTATTGTGGCACTGTGCTTTAGCCAAGTCATCCTGCCGGAGTACTTCCGCTTCCCTGGCTACCTTTCGTCTGGCAGCCCGGTATTTTGGTAGGCATGCTTGACCAGGAGCGCCTGCTCTTGGCGCAGTTGACTTCCACACTTTGACTTTGTAAAGAAAAACACTCCATCCCCAACTGACAGTACAATCATTCTCAAAAATGGAGGCAACATTTGCCGAGACATCTTCGTTTTGGAAGTCCATCTTGGAGACTTTAGAGAGTAGAATTGAGGATAGAATCAAACATTTCTTGATTTAGATACTGGAATTTCGACCAACACTTGATGTGAGGCCTGCCAAGCAAATCAAGTTCGCCGATGTGCCAAATGGCCTCGCCGCCCTTGGTAAGGCTATTTGTTGACATTTCCAGCGGATCATTCACTCACCAAAAAATGGGTGGTCTCGTAGATTCGCAGGTTTTTGTTTCTTGGGTTGTTTTTGGGTCGTTTCTTGTGGAGCACAATGGGGAGGTTCCTTTGACTGGTTGGATCCAAATCATTGTCTTCTGCGGCATGGTGGACTTCGGCCTTTACAGGTGCGAAAAATCGCCTTCGAAATCCTTTGACCCCCCAGTGTTTGTGGATGTTTGGTAGTCGTAGCCGTCTAGGAGAAGCACAACTTTTTTAAAAATGATTTCAATGATTTCCATTACTTCCCTACTTCAAAAAGAACTTCACGGAGTTTCATAAAGGCTTCACGTGGTTTGAGTCTGAATCTGCTGCAAAAAGGTCTGATGATTCCAGGGACCCTGGTGACTATGAGATGCTTGTCATGATTGGGTTCAGAATCTACACTGCCGTAGCTGCTGCAGCTGCAACTTCGTTTCATACTGTATCAATCTGTATCAGAACTAAGGGGTTCCTTCCATTCATACAGGCTTGTACAAAGAATTCGATGAGTCATCGAGTCATCCCTTTGACTGTTTTTTTTTTCAAATACCTATAGATACAACAAAACAGACCGCGCTGGTTTCACACACCAATAAATAATCCACAGGCTTTTGTTTTTTGTCAATATCAACATTATTGTTGAAGATCTTTGATGATCGAAATCATGGTATGCTGATTATATAGGGAAAGAGGCTGTTTTTTCTTGGGCTTGTTGGAGATATGAAGCCTTCCAAACCCAGGAACGCTGGCATTCTGGGTGTGCCCAATGCCAGTGGACCAATGAGCGATGCTGAGGGCCGCAAGAGGCTCATATGCACCGCGGGAGAAAATGCCATCAACTTGATCAACGAAGTGGGAAAGCAATACTTGAAGTGATGCGGCGAGTGATGTGGGTCAAAAGTTTCCCACTGAAGGGTCCTAATATCGCCTTTATTTGGAAGTTTTTTTTGTACCTCAAAATTCCGAGCCGGTTGGCCATCCCACTTCGTCAGGAAGCTCAATTCCGAGCTTGCCAACGGTCGATTGGCAATGGTCGAAGCCTCAAAGTTTTAGCCAGAGAGTCTTTCCACAGGTAAAGATGCAGCCGCAATGTTAGTTGGTTAGTGTTTTAGAAGTTCGATTTATCTACAGTAAGTCTACCTCCAAGAGTGTAAGACTGTAATGAAGATAATTGATAAGATGATACGAATGATATCTGGATACCATTCACAGGGAATTGATGGGAGTGTCGACTGCCTGTGCCTCAACTGACCTTGCGTCACGTTACGTATCGAACTCAGATGGCCATCACCGGCATGCTCTTCCAGAACGGAGCGCAGCGCTGTTTCCGAGGGGAAGTTGGCAGGGTGTGTTTAACTTGTGGCAGGCTGTTGTGTGTACCATGATATCATTACTGTAGATGGTTGTTCAGTTGTTCTCCAGAAGTATAGAGTCACAGATAGGAAGATGCAAGAAAAGAAAAAGCTACTCTTCCAGTCGCATTGGAAGACGATTCTTTTTGCGCTTCCTTTTTCCTGCATGCAACTAAGATCACAGAACTCAAATCCATGAACCTTGTGAGCCCTTTAAGAGCATGCCCTTGCACTCTGAAGCAATTGCCCGTTTCGTGCAGGGATATGAATTGTGATATAATTCAAAGTGTGTGACCTTATTACGGGTGTGAGGCTGTGCCACAGGCTTAACTAGCTACCCTGCGCCCAAATGAACAACCTTTTACCAAGCAAAGAGTCATGCTCGTACTATGCTGGGATACACTTCCATGATGCAATGGTTTTACACACCTGCCGCTGCAGGAATGTTCGGCACTACTGGCCCTGCCATGTGGGGCTTCGGTTCCTAAGGCACGGCAAAAGCATTTCAATTCAAAGCATCCCGGGAAGAATGGGTTCACAATTTAAGTACAAGATGTACTCGTACGTTTGGACATCATAGGACATCGATACATCGCATCTTAGATTCCAATCACGTTTGACACCTTTCCTCCTCAAGCTGCGGCCAGGTGGGACGTGGACGTCCGTCATGCATGGCAGCGTCGTCGCCGCGGAAATGAAGCCAAGGGGGTCACCAGCTACCTCTAAGAGGCGAACGTGCAACCTCGGATTCACTGTGGTCACGGCAAGAGATCCAAGTTTTCATGGCTTTTTCATAGTATTTGAATATGATATATAGATATATATGTTCCAGGTTCCGGGT
>DF243379.1:9026-30928 GCA_000507305.1 Breviolum minutum Mf 1.05b.01 | reverse complement strand
GGGGGGGTGGTAGCGAACCGCGAACCGGGAACATATATAGCTTAATATATATATAATATATATAATATATAACATTGTATACAAATTAATGACATGTATAGATATGATAGACACGATATGACACGATGTATTATAATTATAATATGTACATATATGAAAATCCTGTACTTAGCATAGCAGTTGCATTTGGTCGGTAGGTTTCCAGCTTACTGTCACTTTTGTGTTGCCACCCTACCATACTGGTGGTTGATCCGCAGAGCGCTCTTTTGCACAAGGGAAAACAGGTGCCACCACGCTTCTGTGCTTGCAGTTAGCTTTTGATGGTAAGCGGAGCCTAGCGTTGATTCGCAGGATCCCTATCGTTGGCTGCTGGCTAGCGATCCTTTGCGCTTGCAACTGCTCGCAGGTCCACCCTGAGGTGACCTGCCACTTTTTCCTACCTCGAGAAGTACGAGTACTTTCTCCTGAAGGATGTCTTCTACATCCACTTCGAAACTTGAGTGTGACAGGTATGGAGTTCCTCAATACTCCGGTGACGCGGAATGCTTCGAGGAGTATGAGGAAAGGTGTTGGGATCTTTTCTATGGCCGTGATGGCCAAGACTCGCTGCAGATTGCCGCGCCCATCCACTTGAGGGCTGGCTTGAGTGGTGCGGCATATGAGGCTGTGCGGAAAGTGGAGCACAGCAAGTTGAGGACAGCTGTTGAAGGAAAGGCAACTGAAGCTGGCATGAAGCTTTTCTTGGCCACCCTCCGTGAGAACATTGCTGCAGAGAAGCCGGTGAAGATCAATGAGCTGTTCCTGACGGCTTTCTACTCGCCATCGGTTTGGAGGAGAACTGGAGAATCTATGCAGCAATATATCATCCGGAGAGAGCAAGACTTCAACCGCATAAAGAAGGCGTCCTGGGAGACCAACATCTCCATGAATCTCAGGTGCATGATGCTTTTGATTTTCTCTGGCCTTGACCATCGAGAACAACTGAGCATCTTGGCTTCGGTGAACAATGAGTATGACTTCAAGAAGGTGAGCCATGCCCTGAGAATCCAGTACCCCACAGCTGGAACGAGACCTGTTATGCGAAAGGATTTCCTGGGAAGTGGAAGGCAATCCTCAGTGCCCTTCAAGCCTCAGCGTTGGAAGACAAACCCGCACAAATCAAGGTCAGTGCTCGCTGTTGAAGATCAAGAGATTGACGATGAAGAGGCCTTTGACGATGCCTACTACGAGCACGAGGAGGACTTTGATGGCTTTTGATGGAGAGGCTGAAGAAGCCTATGAAGCCTACAGTGATGATGAAGAATTGGAAGCACTTATGGCGGAGATGCCTGACTGCCTGGACAACCCTGAGGCAGCCGAGGCTTTGGCGACGGTTGCACAGTTCCGTCACAAGAAGAAGATGTTCAAAGGTGGGAAGGGTAAGTCACAGCCCTCTTCACCTAGCAACAGCTATCCCTTTGTTGCCAAGGGTGACATTGCCTTTGACCCGAAGTCCAAGGAGAACGAAGAGTGTCACACCTTGCACAAGCTGCCACCAGAAAGGACACTGGATGGGTGATCCAGAGTGTCCCAACTCCAAGAAAGGTAAGAGCAAAGGTGGTGGGAAGAAGTCAACAAAGGGGCAACCATCTCGCCCAAAGAAACCTTCGCAGAACCTGTTTGTGCTCCATGACAGCATCGAGTCTGCCGATGAAGCTGAGAACCTCTATGTCCGTGGCCATCGCGAGATTGAGCCCAATGCAGTCCCTGTGAACTTTGCAGCGAAGACCATCGACATCAAGGAGGTTACTGAAGAGCTCTACGGCGACTTCACTGAGAAAGGCAACGGCAATTTGGCTTCCAACTCCACTGAGGTAGCGGCACCTAGTTTCACCGCTACGGAATTCAAGCAAACAGTGAATGAATGCCTTGTGAATTTTAGAGAGACGAAGCTCTGCGAACATGCTTCATCGAATGGTGGCCGTGAACGAGAATTTCATCGTGGAGCAAATGGCCACACTCGACACATCACCTGCAAGGAGTGCAATGAGACGGTGATTGTGGCGAGGAGGAAGCAACCAGTGCAGCTCTGGTCCTATCTGGTTCAGATTGCGATGTGCACAAAATGGGGGCAAAAGATGAGGTCCACGGCACTTTATCATCGAGTGTCGAGTTTGACAAGTCAAAGCCTGCTGGACAATGATGACTTGGAGAAGAAGAAGTCAGTGAAAGCAAAGGCTAAGTTGCTGAGCCCATCGAGAACCTCCGAAGCTGAATGGGACCTGGTGTCTCACTATGATGGCAAGGAAGGATATCCATCTTCGTCCCAGAGCAAGTCAAGAGTTGCAACTATCGTCCGGGAACCTCCTGTTCAAGCATGGCTCTTTGGGGTGCACTTGGCACCAAATGTTCCACTGCCTGAGTTTCCGGAACTTGCAATCTCAGATCTGGATGTCTTGCAGCCCTTGCCAGCTGACTCTACGGTGCTGACCGTTGGCCCTTTTCCTGGTTTGACCTTTGAGAAGCTGTCCACCGACTTGGAGTACGAGCACTACGCCACTCAGGTCTTGCAGTTTGCCCTGGACAATCAACCTATGATTCCTGAGGTCTTCAGGTTCGCCTACTACCTCTATGGCAAGGTCAAGTTGGCACATGGAGCAGCTCTCAAGATGTACCACTCTGCCAAGGACCCTTCTGCTGCGGCTTCCTTCATGAAGAGGACTTTCAGTCCTTCCGATATGCAATCTACAAGGCTTCTGGTCGTCCCAATCTACACGGACGCCAAGAACCCTGCGACTCTTCAGCATGGATTTTGTGATGTGATGATGGTGGAGGAGAAGGAGAATGACTCACCCGAGACCTATGCCCTCGATTCAGACGACCCCCCTGGACTGGCCATCTTGGACTCAGGCTGCAGCAGGACTATGCATGGAGAAGCCTGGTCTGAGGCTTTCGAGAATGAGCTCAAGAAGATTGGCATCTCGGTGAAGTCCCGCAACAAAACCCAGACTTTCAAGGGTGTTGGTGGCCAGACTGAATCGACGGTTGTGAAGATGTTTCCCTTTGGCATTGGTGGTGAAGAGCACGGCTACATCCATTCTGCCGAAACCCCTGAAAACACTCCAATGCTGATTTCTCGGCCATTCATGAAGGAGCTGGGAACGATCCTGAACTTGGGTGAAGGTACTGTCAGCTTCACCAAACTCGGTGTCTATGACCTCCCAATCGTCAGGACCAAGAGAGGACATCCGGCCGTGAACCTTCTCTACTTCAATTCCAACAAGCTGGATGAGTTTCTTGGTGAACCTTCTGACCTACCTCTTCAACAATGGCATGCTGAAGGAGATGAGCAACCTGATTCACCACAACATTCGGAGCAACCTTCAGAAGAATATGGCTCTTCAGTGCTTGGTTGCCATTCCCCTTGCAGTTCCTCTGATCGACACCTACCACCTGGATGGCGACGTGAACTTCAAGATCAGCACGACATCATTTTTGGAATTGAGGGAACCTCCGAGCTATCACCCCAGTCCTGAGAGAGATGAAGATGATGCCTCACTTGGATTTGAGGTCCTTCAAGAACATCTCTATGATCACTGTGAAGATGCCGAAGACTTTGAGGTTCTGCTGGCTGATGGATCTTTCACAGTTCGGAAAGCCAGTCACCGCAAGAGCAAGAAGATTGAGGCAATGGAATTGGCCTTGGACGGCTACGACCTCAAGATTGCTCAGCAACTTCAAGGAGACTCCAAGATCAAGTTCTGCCGGAAGCCTCCCTGCGGCAAGACATGGATGAAACAAGTCTTCGCAGGACAAATGGGCGTGACTTTGTTGGCTTTCTTCTTTGGCATGAGCGTCGGAGTTCCTTTGGATATCTCGACAGTTGGTTGGGATGCCTCAACATCTGGCGGCAGAAAACACCTTCACAATGACCTCCAAGCCGAAGATCCATACTGTGTCGTGATCACGCATCCATGTGGTCCATGGGGAAATTGGAGCAGGTTCAATCTGGCAAAAGGTGGTCAAGCAGCAGAGACTATCCTTGGACTTCGAGAGGATAATCGTCCTGTGCTGAAAACTGTGAACAAGCTGGTTCGTGATCGAGTTCGTGGACGTCGGCATGTCTTCTTGGAGCAACCCTTGGGTTCAAAGTCCCTTGAAGAACCTGAGATGGCCGATGTGAAGAAGCTCATCGAGGATGGAGAACTTCTCTTCATCGTGGTCGATGGATGCATGGTTGGCTACAAGGATGCCGAGTCCAAGAAGCCCTACTACAAGCCTTCTTACTATGTGACCACCATGATTGCCGCTGAGAGTGTGTTCACTGGACTTCGATGTGACCACTCTCATGAACATGAACCCCTCGAAGGAAGCAATATCTATGGAAGCAGGACCAAGCAAGCTTCCGTATGGCCTCACCGATTGAATCAGCTTGTGATCAACTGCATTGTGCAGCAGGCCGACATTGAAAGGAATGCAGCAACTTCCGTCTCTGAGGTCTACCCTGCTGAAGTTCGACTACAACCAGAGCAAGGTGGAAGAAGACCCAAGAGGAGGAGAGGAAGAGTCGCTGTCTTGACTGGATCCGCTGCACCACCTGTTTACATTCGACCTTCTCAACCTGATGTACCTGATCCACTTCAAGAATCTGCCGAACCTGATGAAGTTCCTGAGGATGATCAAGGTTTTAGAGCACAACAGGCTTCAAGCCTGGAACCTGTTCTGAATGAGAATGAGGGTGAAAGAAGGTACCATTGGCTTCAAGTTGATCCCGACCTTCGAAAGCTGATCCGCGACCTTCATGTGAACTTTGGACATTGCACCAATGTCACCCTTCAACGTATCCTTCGACGTCAAGGAGCAAAGATAGAGGCGATCAAGGCTGCTGGACTTTTGGCCTGTGATGCCTGTGGAGATTCCATCCGACGTCGGAGGCCTAGACCTGTGAAGCTACCACCTCGCTATCAGTTCAACTACCACCTCATGCTGGACACCTTCTACGCTCGAGATGGCCGAGGTCTTCAATTTGCCTTCCTCAACATCCTTTGTGAGGCCACATCTTTCCAAGTGGTCTCCTGCCTTGGTGAGCTCACTGGTCCACCTTCTTCCCAGGTCGTCCTACGGCATTTCCTTACCAGTTGGTCTTCTTGGGCTGGACTTCCCTATAGTATCGAGGTTGACCGGGGCAAGGAATTTATGGCTAGATTTGCCGACTACCTGAAGAACTTCAATGTGGAGCAGGAGGTGATGCCTTTGGAAGCCCCTTGGAAGGGAGGCAAATGTGAACGAGCTGGTGGTCTATGGAAGGACCTCTGGGACAAGACTGTTTCAGAGTGCAACGTTCAAGGTCTTGAAGATGCTTTGACAGCAACGACCATCGTCACACAAACCCGAAACAGCTTTCCGAGAAGCAATGGCTATGCACCAAATCAATGGGTACTTGGCCAACCTGAAGTGAGACTACCTGCAAGCCTTCTCACCAGCGAACCACAGGAGCAGCTGGAGGTGATGGAATCAGCCGAGAACCCCGAGAGTGCTATGGCCAAAACTCTTCAGATCAGAGAAGCTGCCCGGATAGCTCAAATCCGGTTGGACACCAGCAGCCGAGTTCGACGAGCTCTACTACGCCAAAGTACCCCTACCAGAGGACCTTTTCCCGTTGGATCCTATGTCTACTTCTTTCGTAGGCAACAACCATCGAAGGTCAGCGCCTCTGGTAAGAACTACAACTGGTTTGGCCCTGCACGGGTCATTGGTGTCGAGCTTCGCAATCCTCGTCGTCTTGAAGATCCTGAAGATGCCACTGAAGGTACGGCACCCCACAGCTACTGGCTCCGATATGGACCTTCCGTGGTACTTTGCACTGGTGAGCAACTTCGCTTTGCTTCGGAAGATGAACTACTTGCAGCTCACTATGTGCCTTCCTATGCTGTGGATCCCCGAGGAGAGAGAGGAGCCAGGAACTATGTGGACTTGAGGCACCATACCTATGGGCAACTTCCTGATGGAACCTCATTGTATGATGCCGTCAACCAGGATCATTGGACTTCGCATCCTGACGGCCGAGTGATTCGCCATCGCAATGTTTCTCGAAGAGCCCTATTTGATCCTCGCAACCAAGGATGCCCAGTACCCGTTGAACAACTGTCCACAGCCAGAAAGACCGAGGTGATCTACTCCTATGAACGTGGAGACCATGTCCTGACTGACACCATCGATGATGATTGGACTTCCGAAACGGCCCAACGAGAACTTTCAGCAGATTGGGTTGGAGAGACTATTTTCTGGAGGAAAGAGAGAGCACCTATGACATCGCCTGCACCTTCGGGACCAGCTGGTCCTTCACAACCTGGTCACCAACAACCTCTACCTGCCATACCTGAAGAAGATGAAGACACCTTGACACCCGTTCCCATGGAGCAAGAGCAAAGGACTTGGCAGAGACTCCTGTGATTGGTGACTTGCCTCCTCCTCCAGCTCAACATCATCGACAGCTAACCGTGGCTGAACCAGAACCACAGCCAGTTGAACCTTATCCAGAACAACCAGTCCATCAGCCATCCAGTTTGTCTGAGGCTCCTGACCGGCTGGATGGTTATGGACCAGCAGGACGACGGACTTCCCGGACTTTTCGAAATGAGGTAGCTGGGCCTTACTTGGCCGATCATGACTGGCCTGATGGGTGTGAGGACATCCACCAATCCATCAAGAACTACAAGAACTTTGGTGAAGATGAGGAAGAGGAAAGCTCTGAGGATGAACAAGCTCTTCTTCTACAACAACAAGACCCCGTGGACATCTTCCTTACTGGCAAGGCTGTCCGTTCTGAGGTGAACCTGAAGTCTTTATCACCGGAAGACAGAGCAAAGTTTGATGGCAGTATGGCCAAGGAGTGGGCATCATGGATGAACTTTGGTGCCGCAGAAATTCTGACAGAACAACAAATTGCTGAACTACCAGCCGATGCAGAGATCGTTGGCACCAGATGGGTTCACACCGACAAGAACAAGAAGCCCAGACTTTTGGCCGAAGCTATGAAGAAGAAGACTGGAAAGAGTGATGCCCAGATCCGGAAAGAGTTTCCCTTCGAAGCTAAATCTCGGATGGTCGTGCAGGGCAACCAAGAAGCAGCTTCGGAGATCAGATCGGATTCACCTACGGCATCCCTTTTGGCCTTCAACTTTGTCACGGTGATTTCGGTGATCTACAATTGGTTTCTGGCAGCATATGATGCCAGCACAGCCTATCTGCAGTCCAAGGGTATTGCAAGGCTTCTTATCCTCAGGCCTCCATACCCACCTCCACCTGGTGTTTCTCCTCAGGACCTTCTACGTGCTAAGGGCTCCATCTATGGTACTCGTGATGCTGGAAGGAGCTGGTGAAGAAGCTCTACCGTGTACTTCGAGAATCTGGATGGGTGATGAGCAAGTTGGAGCCGGCCTTGTTCTACCTCTTTGACGAGACCTATAACCTCACCGGCGCCTTGGTGACCCACGTTGACGACCTCTACGTGACCGGCACCGGAGATAAGTTCCATGCCATCATGAAGCGGCTTGAGACTGAGATCTTTCTGAAGAAGAAGGAGGGCAAGTTTCGTTTCTGTGGCAAGGAGATTGAGAAAGATGAACATGGAACAGTTCATCTGCATCAAGCCGATGCAATCGAAAGCCTTGAGTACATCGTCCTGGAGAAGCATCGCAGGACAAGCCCAAACTCCAAACTCAGTGAAGAAGAGAAGAGCCAATTCACGGGTCATTGGGTTGGATTGCCCGTCAGTCCCGACCTGACGTGCTTGTCAATGTCAGCATGGCCTCTCAGAAGATGGGAAGCCCTACAATCCGCGACATCTTGGAGCTCAACAAGGTGGTGAAAGTCTTGAAGGAGAGTGTGGACTTTCGCTGGTCTTTTCGCAGCCCCAAGGACTATCAGCTGAAGGATGCCATCGTGTTTTGCATGGCCGACAGCAGCTTTGCAAATGGTGAAAATCACAAGAGTCAATGTGGATACTTGGTGGGAATTTCATGGCCCCACATCACTTCGGGCGAAGAGACGCCCATCTTGATACTCGAGGCCTACAGTGGAAGCATCAAACGTGTCTGCAGGAGCACCTTGGCAGCTGAAGCAAATGGATTTCTACAAGGAACCGAAGCAGCTGACTTTGTGCGTTCCCTGCTGCTTGAGATGCTGAATCCCGAGAAGAAGATTCATGAGCTGGAGGCGAGCTACATCAAGCACAAGATGATTGCCTTCACTGATGCGAAGAGCTTGGAGTCGACCCTGAACAAGGATGCAGGGGCTCCATCGGACAAGCGTGTCCGCATTTTGCTGGCACAAATCAAAGAGATGATCGGCATCACTGGCTATGACGATGAGAACAACCTCCAGGTGTGGTGGTGCGACACCGCACAGATGCTGGCAGATGTCCTCACAAAGATCGGTTGCGAGAGAGAACCTTTACTGGAAGCAATGAGCAGTGGCCTGTGGAAGCTGGAAGCTTCTGAAGTGGCTAAGGCAAAGAAGCAATCGATACGTGAAGGGCGCCAGAGACGTAAGCAACAAAAGCAACAACAAGCTGAGGACGGGTGAAAATCCTGTACTTAGCATGGCAGTTGCATTTGGTCGGTAGGTTTCCAGCTTACTGTCACTTTTGTGTTGCCACCCTACCATACTGGTGGTTGATCCGCAGAGCGCTCTTTTGCACAAGGGAAAACAGGTGCCACCACGCTTCTGTGCTTGCAGTTAGCTTTTGATATATATATGCATACAAATATGGAGCTTGCGCTCTTTAGTGTCAACATGTGTGGAATCATTTTGCCTGTCGGTGACCACAGAGCAGATCTATTTATAAGCACACTAATTCAACCGCCGCATTTTGGAAGGCGCACTCGTCGAAAAAGGTGCTCGGATACCAGACAAGTGTGAGTTGATTACGTTGTACCCTTTGTTCCATCTAGCGAGCACACGCGTCGGTTTCATAGACAACGCTTGGCAAAAAAAACCAGGTTCTGCCTCATGAGCGAAAACGCGTTCTCTTCGGTCTTTGCCCCCCCTTTTAAACTCGGCCTCTCACCTTGCCCCGTATCGCGAAGCTAGGCTGGCAGTGCCCACGCCACTGGCAGTACTGGCAATACTGGCCATCATGATAACCTAATATGCGGGCCAACTCGTTTAAACAAACTAAGCTGGGGAGCGATGTTCCACTGGACGCAAAGAATACGTGGTACAAACAGGGAGCACGGAATATCTTCTGCTAGTTTTTGCGGAATCACACAGAATCAGCTTCATGCGGGCTCCTGGGGTACAGTATTGGTATCAGGTTTGAAGACAGTAAAGCAAGGCAGTCTTAATGCAGTAGGCAAGATTGGGAAAAGGCAGTGGACCCCAATCAGAAAGGGTGAGGAAATCTGACTTGCTTCTCTCCAACTCTCCTTGATTACCAGCGATTGAATCAGAGTATGTCGCTGGTTGGAACTGGTGTGGGCCACTCCTGCTTTGTGCTTCGCAAAGCGCCAAGCTGGAATTGGCCCCTGGCCAATCTTTCGCCGACGACGAAAACGATTGACTGGGGTAAGAAAAAGCTGCAGCGCAAGTGTTGCAGCAACAAAGGAAATTCTAGCGGTGCTGTATGTCAAAATCTGTGGATTGCATGTATGGTCTTTTCATGTCTTTGCCGTGTGTGTATATGTCATAGCGCACTTCGGCATCAAGAAACATGTAAGAAATTAAACCACCCTCCCTCTGACTCGAATAGGCACGTGTCTCATGCAGTGCGGCAGGTGCACCATGACAATTCAACAAATGAGCTCCAGGTATTAGCATTTTGTACCATTTCTACAAATCATGGCTTGGTGGCATTTTAATGCATTATGCGGAAGATTTGCAACACAACTTGCAGGTGGACACTTGGATTTAACAATTGGCACATCTGTGCCACAATACATAAATTCCTAATTCCGTAAGAGTATGAAGCAAATGGTTCCTGATTGTACGCCACGTCCCCCTGATAAATTGAAAAACATGAAGAGGAAGTTTTGAATCTTTTCAGACTTTCCACACCACGTGGAGGGGGTTTATGGAAGAAAAACATGAAAAAAAATAATATGAAAGAAAGCACAAAAAAAGAAAAAAATGATTGTGTATCCAGCTGGCGCAGGAAGCTTGGGCGCAAAGGTAGTAGTTTGTTTGCTTTAAAATTCACAACGGTTTGAATTTTTTATAAATTGCTTTCAAACATAATCATACAGGTAATTTTTGCTTTGTAGCTATCCGAAGGCTGGCTTTGGGGCACGAGTTGAGTCACCCAAACATTCGCTGGAGCACTGGGAAGTTTTTGAATGTAGCCGTTTCTGAACAAGTAGCGTTCTCAAAACACTCGCAGAACAACTACGCGTGGAGGCAAACAAAAGAAGACAAAGACTTCGGAGAACGAATGCGCAAACAAACAATGCAACAACGAAGAAAGCAAACAATGAAACAATGAAACAAGCACGCCAGCAAACAAGCAAGACACGACCTTCCAGCTTTCCCGACACAGAGGATGCATCCAAGGTATTTGTGTACACCAGACCAGTTTTTCACTTGCAATTTGATACCCGTGTGTGTCCACAAATGCGATGGGGGTTGGGCTTCGTTAGTTAACACAACCGTTTTATCACCATTCAGGGAAAAAAACGCTTCTGCAAAATCCTTCATCAAACTTTCCAAGGGGAAGATTGTTTTGTGCGCAGTACCTGCAAAAATTAATATGTCATCTGCAAACATTAAATCTAGGATTTTCGGCAAATCATCTGGCAGGTCAATACCACACTGTGCATGTTCGACATCGAGCCTCCTTTTTTTCCGCATAGCCCAGTGGTGTACGGATGAGAAAAGTTTCCGTTCGGGCTCAGGACGCACCCTTGTCTCACGCCAGCGTTTACCGGAAACCCTTCTTGCTTCATCTTGCTTCCAGCAAAGACATTGAATTATCCAGACCAAATGTTGGGAAACACCATGTGCAGCAAGAGCGGCCCACAATTTAGACCAATTGACTCGATCAAATGCTTTGGACAAATCCAGGCTGACAGTCCAAACCGGCTTGCCCACAGCCAACAACTTGTCAATCACAAGCTTTGCAGACACAAGATGCTCCTCCAGGCGACAGCCACAACGAAACCCATGTTGTTCTTCAGCCTGGCTGGCCTCCAATACCTGTTCAACCCGAGCTAGCATCATGCAAGTGAAGACCTTGTACAAGATGCGGACACTTGCTATTGGCGGAGAATCGGAAGGCAACTTTGCATTGCTGAATTTTGCCAACATGATGAACATCGTTTTGTTCCAAGTGCTTGGAACATTGCCTGTGTTCATCACGACATTGTAGAGGTGTAGCAAATCCTGAAGAAAAGTCCGTGAAACAAATTGCACAATTTCAACCACAATGCCACACGCCCCCACTTTCATTAACCTGGCTTTCGCAATTGGTCTGGAGTCGCTTGTCGTTCGAGGTTTCGATGTTTTTGGAAAACACTTTGAATAAAGTTTTCCGCCGGGCTGCGGGCACCTCACCTGAGAACAACATGTGCTTCAACAATTGTAGAAAATCATTGCGAACGTCATCCGGCATATGTTCTAACATGTTCTAGCAGTTCTGCAATCAAACCTCGGCTGCTTTGGCCCACCCAATTGCTGCCTTCAAGTCTTTTAGGGCAAACATCTGTTCTGTAAAGGTGTCTGGTTTCACAAGTTCCGTGACGATTCCACGGAACAATTCCCCCAACATTTTTGCAGATTGATTGGGGTGAGGTTCTTGTACAAACGTCGTCACCAAATGATAATCCCTTTTGCGGAGAGCATTCCAGAGTCCTGTAGGTGTTCCCTCAATTTCATCGATTTCCATGTTTGCAGTTCACGACATTGTTGCCGCTTGTTCTGGAATGACAACTGTTTGCGTGTTTGAGAATTTGTTGCATGGCGCCCGTGTTGTTGTAGTTGCCGTAATGTTGACGATGGTTCATATTTGAAAAACACCTGGAGAAAGTGCTACCTTGAAATTTGCTTCCATCAAAGCATGTGCCAAATTATCCAACGAAAATGTGAGCACGAAGACATGCGCTGCCCCAACGCGGAATGAAACAAACTAGCTTTCCAAGTATGGCACCCAATGTTTCGACCCCCTCCTGCGGTCAGGTTTGTGGCGGGGGCGTGGCACTGGAAGATGGAAAATGCAATGTACACATCGATGTTCTAAGCCAATAGGCATTGCAACGTCATTCCGCGCATTTCAAATTTGAAAAGCCATGGCGCCAATCAAAAAATCAAACTCAACCTTTTTGTGTGATCGACGCGTGGGCCGTCCACGAAACATGTGGGAGTCAAAACTTGATGTGTATTGCCGGTATGCGAATCTTGGATATAGGAGAGATGCGGTTTTGGACAACATCCTACGGAACTCACATTTTGATTCGTTTGTCGATTTTTGCCGCATGTGCACAGCAGCTGTGTACATATTCTCGCTTTTTGCAACTGAGCTCTAAAACGGGCCTGCCATTGGCGTGCAGGCCTGACCTGACTTGACCTTTTAGCATGTCCAACCGGTTGGGTGTTTGCAAGCCATGTTCCAACCCCCATTGCATCAACAATGAACCTCTGCTGTTCGGTGTGCCCCATCCGCATGAAGCCAAGTCATGTAGTGGAAACATTTGTCGAATGCATGCAGTCAAATCCCGACCTAACAAAGATAACCTTGCAACAATCACGCGAATACAGAATCAAATGCAAAAATTGGTGCATTTCCATGACCGCTTCATCTGTGTCCCACGATGACGGCATGTAACAAACACATGCGACAAAATCTTTGTTGGCGAACCCAGAGGTCCATGAAGACACAGGGGGAATCAGCATGAAACACAACATCCGAATGTAATTAGTGCCAATTTGCTGATTTTGATGGAATGCTGGAGGTGGCAGGCGAGGACGATCTTTTGATTTATGGAATGCCCTGGGACAAAATTTTGCAGGTGGCAGAACATTGGGGAGTGGCCGGTTGATCAGGTTGCAGCCCAGGACAAAGCTCTGTGGCTGCAGTACCTCGCATTTATGCATTTGTAATATATTTGTTAGGTCTCACCCCCTGTGCCCTAAATGGGCTGCCGCACCATGGCATACAGGTGCAAAGTCAAAAAATTGATGTGTTATAAGTAAATGTAAAAAAGTGCGACGAATTTGCCACAAAAGTGCCATGAAATGGTGTGAAGGTGTTTGGAACCATGCTTTTATTTTAGGGTTGCCATGAAAGTGATAAAACAATGAGATGAATGTGACATCAAAAGTGCCCGCCGATGCATTCTCCACGCCACCAACCCCAGCCAACTCCCAGCCGCCTCCTCGAGAGCCCTGGTTTGGATCTGGCCACCTCCCCACAACCTTCCGCAATGCCTGGAGACCAACCGGGCAAACGGTCATCATTTTCATTTTTCATTCATTCGCCTCGTGTACGGTGACACATGGGCAGGGAAAGCCAATGGCGTTATTAACCTGGCGGAAGAAAACAAAATGCGCGAACCTTCGAACGCCACTGAGCGGCGTCACGGAATAGATCACCTAACATGTCAAAACCTTCAGCAATTTCCACTGCCATTCTATACACTTCGGAAGCCCATATTTGTTTGGGGCGACCCCGGCGGCGTGGAGCTGACAGGTTTTGCAAAATAAAGCTACTAGGTTGGAAAATGCATCGTCGGCGAACATCATCATCAGGTAGCACTGCAATGGATTGAAATAAACATAGTTGCCTGAATTTCAGGATGGCGGACAAGCGTTTGCAGTGGCTTCTCTGCAACACCGTTGCATTTGAAACACGACTGATGTACGAAGGTGGGATATGAAGGATAGAACGGAGGCACTTTGCTTGAAACCCATCAATTTTCCGTAGTTCCGCCTTATTCAGCCACATTGTGTGCAGGCAATACAACAACTTTGACACGAGACAAGCTTGGAAGATACGGATCTTTTGATGGGGGTGCAAGGTAGAATGCCGCCAGACTCTCGCCAGTTTGTCGAATTGACCTTTGGCTTCACCCAATCGCCTGCAAATTTCGGGGC
Organism: Breviolum minutum Mf 1.05b.01; assembly: GCA_000507305.1. NCBI lineage: Eukaryota > Dinophyceae > Suessiales > Symbiodiniaceae > Breviolum > Breviolum minutum. The sequence goes on along the minus strand of DF243379.1, from coordinate 16,867 downwards.
CACCAGCGCCAGTGTCATCCAAATAACTTCCCAAATATGAGATGGATGATTTGCATGTAAGGTAACTTCCGTCAGGGGCTGCGATGGAAGCTTCGCACCCAATAGACAATACCTCGCATTTCTTCCAGTTGAGGCGAAGACCATAATTCATTCCCATTGCTTCAATGCATCTCATATGTGTTTCTGCTCGACAAGGGTCCGTGGCAACCACCAATGTATCGTCAGCATAAACCAGTTCATTGACAGGAAGGACACAGGGTTGCCTGGTTTCAACTTCCATTGCGAATTTAGCCGACGCGTCAAAGAGGAGCACGGTCATCACGATTGAGAACAGGAAAGGTGATAATGGACATCCTTGTGATATGCCAAAATGTTGCGGCCTTGGTTCGGACGTATGTCCAGCATCTCGCACGACAAACCTCCGACCAGTGTATATTGCACGTATAATGGCTCAAAAACCGTCAGGGATACCGAAGCGCCGCAGAGCAACAATCAGGCCATCCGGGGAAATGGAGTCAAATGCTTTTGCCCAGTCGAGAGCCAAGAATACAATCGAACCATCTTTGCAGCGCAAGTTCGTTCCAACAAGCGCCTTGCAACAAACAAAGCATCTGCACAACCTCGGCCAGTTCGAAACCCGAATTGTGTCGGCCAAATTCTTGCGTTTGCGCCTGCTGCTTTGAATCTGCGAAGCAAAATTGTAGCGAACAGCTTGTAGCCGATTGCCAATAATGAGATCGGGCGATAATTTTCACAAGAAGCCGGGTCTCCTTTTTTGAAAATTGCCGACACCACTGCTTCATGCCAGTCGTCCGGAACATGTCCACTGCACCACACCTTATTGCACAAGCAAACGGCCCACTGACAACATAGAGAGTCTTGGACACAAATCGTTTTCCCAAATTCTGCAGGCATGTTGTCCTTCCCCGTTGCCTTCCGGTTTTTCAATGTTTTTGCTGCAGAAATCACTTCCTCAACTGTGATGTCATCCTGCGAGACTGGTAAGGGGGGTCCAAGTCTGTCACAAGTGGCTCCCGTCGTAGAACAATTGCACCACTGGACTGTTGCAAAATGCTTGGCTAGCACATCTGCCCGGAGATTGCTTTCCACAACGTCCTGGCCATCTTTGAGGCGTCCCTGTTTGGGACAAAAGCCTTTTCTCAATTTCCTCATTTCCTTCCAGTCCCCCTTAGCAAGCATGTTATTGAGCCATTGCGTCCTGTCCGTTTTCACCGCAAACTTGATGCTCTTTGTCAAGTGCTTTTCAAGTTCATGATTGTGCTGTGCTCTGGCAACATCCCGATCCGAAATCAAGTGCAATGTAATATTTGAAATCCATGGTTTGCGAGCTCTGCGGGGAACTTTTGGCAAGCATTCACCAGCAACTTTTTCATAGCAAATTCGCATGTTAGCACACATCTCATTGGTGGAGAGGTGGTCTGCATGTAAGCTTTCCAGTTCAGATTGAAACAATTCACGAAACCTGTTACCGACAACATGGGATTCCAAAGACGCGACATCAAATTGATGAACTCGGGGTTGGGCAACTCGCTTTGGGATTGCAACATCCAATTGCACAATGATGGGGAAGTGATGTGATGCCAAAGCCATATCCATGCAAGAGGCCACATCTTGTATTACATGTAGCCAATCCGTGTGGGTAAGGATAAAATCTATTTGTCCAAAATTGGCAGGGATCAACGCAGAGCATGGATTGGAACCCACATTGTACACAGTGACCTGCCGACTTGGTGGTTGAGCAAAGAAAGTGTTACCAACAACAAGGTCCAGCGCCTCACAAAGCTCTAGCAAAAGTTGTCGATTTGACTCTGGGTGAGGTTCGGCTGAGGTGTATCCAAAGATATATTCGCCCAACCGATGCTCTTCAGTAGCAAACCGAGTGTGCAACCTTGCATTGAAGTCGCCAAGCACCAATAATGGCCCATGCCGAGATAATTTGCCAATCCATTCACTTGAACTTTGGTAAAAATGAAGCCTTTCTTCAAATGGTTTGCCTTGATGAGGCGCATAAAGGCTGCAAACCACCATTTTCCCATCCGGCACACGCATTTTCAGCGACGCTTGCCGACCAGAAAATTGGCAGAAACTAACAACACTCCGGCGGCAATGAGGGGCGACCAAGAAACCAACGCCTGCATATGCCTCATCCTCCTGGCCAGAAGTTATGAGCAAGAAGCCAGCATCTGTAACAAAATATGCAGCATCAATCCAATGAGTCTCTTGAAGGCACATAATTCCAACCTTTCGATTGATCATATGTACTTGCAACTCGTCAATTTTCGATGTTGTGAGGCCCTCGATGTTCCATGATGCAACAACAAAATTGGTAGAAGTGGTCTGTAAACTTCCCCCTCGGAAGTTTGCAGCTGCTGATTCACAACAGCCATTGCCGGATCCGTGAATGCAGTATGAAAAATTGACAGCATCAGCTGTCTGTGAAACAACGCCATTGCCCATACCTATGTGCCCGACTCCCTATGGGCGGTTCGCCCCCTTGGACGTTCCTTTCACGGAGCCTTTGGAACCTTTGGATGTACGCATACTCAATTCCTCAGATTTTTGCAGCAAATCTTTGACACCCTGGCTGTCATGAAGCTCTTTCCAGGTCAACCAGTCCCCATGCCATTCATAATCAACTGCATGTTTGGACACGTGGGCTGTCAACGCCAATTCCCCACCCACGGTCAAAGTGTATGGTGCAACTTCTGAAATGTTGACATTGTATGGTACCTCCCAGTGAGAGGAAAACATGTGGAAAAAAATATGAGTTCGACATGAACATGATTTGATGGATGTTAACACTTTTAGAGCGTTTGGGGGAATATGATTTGAATGTTGGATGAAGGTGTCATGAAAGAATTTGGAGAGCCATGTTCGGCGACAATGCATGCAAGTGATATGATTTTAACATGAAAATAATATAGTCGATCGCGACAAAAGCAGACTTTGGAGGGGAACGTCATGAAAGTGCCACAAATGTGTCATGAAAGTGTCACCGCTTGTGCTTAAACTGGGTCTCTTTTTTGGAGTGCTGGCCTTATAGTCTTGGTTTTTTTATTTTTTTCCCGCACGTCCGAGTCAGGCAAAGGACACGGGGTGACAAAACTCTACAAACCAAAGTGGGCTCGGCAGAACTGTACATAAAAACCTTCAGAGGTGAACCACAGGGAAGATTCGCCTGCAGCATGTCACCACGTATCATGGTAGAAGAATTCTGAAAAAATATTTGTCAAAATGTCATCCCAACGTGTGGATGGACGGCCACGTTTCCCGTGAGGTTTACAAGCACAATTCGACTCCCAATTCGTCAAAGGGGATGCTGGCGGGACATTTTGGTGCAAATGAATCACAAATTGGCGATCGCAAAAACTTTGTTCCCAATGGAGAGTTGGGAGGACAGACTCTTCCGATCGAAGTTTCGATTTGCACATCGGATGGCACGCTTAGCTGAGGGATGGCCGGCTAAATCCGTTTCCTGGAAATTCGAACCCATCCAGCTATAGACCGATTTCCTAGCAACCCTGTGTCAATGGCAAGGTTGCAGCTCCGAAGAGCATTACAGGAGACACCACGGCGTCAAATGGTTTTAGCCGCAGAACCAAAGAGACGTGTTTCTTCAATAAAATATGTTTGTGTTTGTAAAAGGCCTTCAACAATCACGATTGACCATGGAGTAACACTGAGGGTTCTGCCAGGCAATGTCGCGCAGAAATGGTTGGGTTGCATGTTAGCTGCATACGGATCGGAAAAAATTTTTGGGACCTGCAATTCCATCTCCAACAAGCGGCAAAAGCGTATCATGCCAACAAATGGATTTTGGAAGACCGGACGGTTCCCATTTCGCAGCGTCTTCGGTATTTTGATGCTGTCGTTTCATCGGTTGCGTGTTTTGCAGGTGGGCATCGTACCATTAACAAGGAACATATACAAACTGTGGAGAAAAAAAAATCTTCACTTTCGTAAATTCTGCCGATCCTTCGTGGGGCCTCCGCCGCACATTGACTGGACACTTGAATGGCATGAGGTTTTGCACACTTGGAACGAACGTGCAGCACATTTTGTTGGCATCGCAAAGATACAGAGTTGGTCCCGAATTTGCTGTGGTGCGTATTGGAAACTGGCTGCTCACATTGCCAAACTTCCCATTCATCACTGGATACAGAGAGTTTTGCATTGGCAACCTGTGGGGCCAAGGCGGCTTGGGCGGCCAAAACACCGATGGGACAGCAAACTGGAGATGTATTGTCGCTACCAAGGATTGGGTCGCTGGGAGGACACCGCGCAGGACTTTGAGGTGTGGAAGCAACAATTGAATGGTTCCTTAGATTTTTGCAGCCAATGAGCATGCAACGTGTGTATAAAATGAAAATTTAGCGCCTGCGCCGCGAGGCGTACAGGCCTGACTGACTTTGTAAAATTTGTGCCAAGCGACCAGCAAACAATGGGCAAATTCCGAAGTTGTCCTGGCAAACATTTTTTCATTTCAAAGCCCCGAATCAGTGACACATGGGCATGGCACACGAACGCTCTATTGGCGCCATGCGAAACAAAAAGGCCGCGGCAAAATTTTTCACCTTTTCAAGCTGGAAAACCGAGCCTCGTCACGGTCAGCGCCCCCGACCACAGCGGTTGCAATCTTTCCAAAAAGAACTCATTGGCGATAAGTTAAAATGCTGGAATTTTTTTGGCGGCCGTTTCGTTCCAACACAATCTTGAGTCTTCTCAGTTCGGTTTTGTTAAGCCATGCTATGTGCAAACAACACACCAATTTCGAAAGTCGCTTCAAAAATTCGGATTTTCTCTGCCTTTGGGAGAAGAACGTGGTTCCAAACCAATAATTCAAAGTCCGCCCTTGCCGCGCACAGCGTTTTTTCAGTACAGGCCCAATACTGCAATTGTCACACATGAAACTTCCCAAATAAAGCAACGACTCCTTCGAAACCACATAATTTCCCTTCGGTTTTTTGATGCATACGGTAGGATTGATGCATTTTGCCGTGCAGGCTTGACATTTTGGCTCAAGAAACTCTGGCTCCAGCGACTCCAGCCCTGTCTCAAACCGGAAAGAAAAAGGGATGAGGTGCTTGCTTTGGTCCCTCCGCGCGCTGCTCGCGACGGCAGGTGCTACCGACGGACAGTGCCGAATCTGCGCCGGCAGAAAGTCCTCTGCCCACGGAGCCGACTCCGGTTCCAAGCGCAGAGCCTGCTGCAGCAGGTGCTGTCAACGCCACGCCTGGTGCTGAATCTGCGCCCACAGCAAGCCCTCTGCCCACGGAGCCGCCTCCGGTCCCAAGTGCTGTCAATGCCACGCCTGCCCCCAGCGCACCCCTGCCGGCCGTAGTAGAGCTGGCAGCGCCCACGAGTACGGAAACGACCACTCCACGAGGCCGAAGGACAGGCCCGCAGCGTGGCGTGGCGGCAGCTCGAGAGAGCGCTAAAATGGACGTGGCACTTCCTGACCCCCTTCAGCACTGTTTCTCAAATGTTGCAAGAAGAGACGATCAACAGCTTCGTGGAAAAGGTGGCAAGTCACCTCCAGTGTCAGGAGGAAGCGGTCTTGGAATGGAAGGCTTACGTGGAGCATTGGCTCCAGCTGCGGGTCGTGAAAACGACGAGTAGCCAACGGGAAAAGAAAGAGTGCGCGCAGAAGGCCACCGCGGTAAAAGAAAAAAACGCCTACAAGAACTTGAGAAGCTGGCCGTGAAGGTGGCGAAGGAGAAGAAAACGAAACTCAAAAAAAGCAACCGTTCTCGCAAACAAGAACGGCTCCCGTCTTCGAAACAGTGAAGACCCAGCTGACAAGAGAAAAAAAAATCAATTGCAGGAAGACAGAGAGCGGAAAAGGAAAGCGTACGCAACGAAGAAGAACGAGCTGCAAGAACTCAAGCACCGTCACACGGACATCGAAGAAGGCCGCAACACGTTGCTTAAAGAGCTCTCGGTGAGAGACGCTGCGTACGTCGGCCACCTAGTGGCCAAGCTTCGCCTGAAGGGCGAGGATGCCCGGCAGAAGCTGAAAATAGCCTTTCCGGACCTCGAAACGCTGGACATCTTCGACACGGAGCCAGCGGCAGAAGATATCGCGGGAGAAGCGGAGGCAGGACAAGAAGAGGAAAAACCCGACAAGCCTTGGGTGGCGCCAGTGGTGCCAAAGGGACCCAAAAAGAAGAGACCTGTGCAAAAACTGCCGGTAGAGGAGGAAGAAGAGCCTCAGCCCCAGAAAAGAAATTGCAAAAATCTCCATTGTTTTGATGACCATACGCATCCGACGTCCGTCTGAGCAGTGACGCGTGGGACCCGGAAGATTTCGTGGACGAGGCGGCGCCCGAAGACATGACGGAAGAGCAGGCCCTCGCAATTGCGTTGGCCTGCAGTTTGGCTCCGCCTGGGGAGGACTTCGGCACGTCCTCAACGGCATGCGGCAGCACAGATCCGCTTCCAAGACGCCGCGGCAGAGGACGCGGACGAGCGCGTGGCCGTACCAACCGGCCATGCAGCCGCCAGTAACTTCAATTCGCTTCATTTCACTACACTTTGCTTCACATCACCTCGTTACAGGCATCGCACGTAGGATTCAAATTGCGTTTTAATTCACATGCAATCAAAATGATTTTGGGATAATATCACGGGGGCGATAAAGTGGATGGCGACAAATTTTATGAAACCTGCAGAAGCCTCCGATATTGCCAGAAAATGACACGAAAAGAAAGCCAACAAGTGTAGCGGAGTAGTTGGAACCATTTTTAAAAAACGTTTTTGTCGCAAACTGGACCCGCGTCAAGTGAAGATATGAAGCTGATATGAAAGTGAAAATGGTGACACGACAGTGACGTGAATGTGCGTAAGATTTCCTTTTGCACGTTCGATATGAAATTGATGTGAGGGTGATATGAATGTGCTTCACGGCGATTAGCTTATTATATCTTTTTACGACAATCAGTCAGTCAGTCAGTCAGTCAGTCAGTCAGTCAGTCAGTCAGTCAGTCAGTCAGTCAGTCAGTCAGTCAGGCCTGTACGCCTCGCGGCGAGGCGCTAAATTTTCATTTTATACACACGTTGCATGCTCATTGGCTGCAAAAATCTAAGAAACCATTCAATTGTTGCTTCTACACCTCAAAGTCCTGCACAGTGTCTTCCCAGCGACCCAATCCTTGGTAGCGACAATACATCTCCCAGTTTGCTGTCCCAACGGTGTTTTGGGTGCCCAAGCCGTCTTTGGCCCCACAGGTTGCCAATGCAAAACTCTTTGTATCCAATGATGAATGGGAAGGTTGGCAATGTGAGCAGCCAATTTCCAATACACACCACATTTTATTACGACAGTATGGTTATATCGGCTGTTTCAATATAATTTGCGGGTGGCCACCACAAAATCTAAATATAAATTTCCAAATTAGATATGAAATTTTATTTTTTTCCATCCTTTATAAAAAAATTATATATATATTTTTATATTTTTATTTATAATAATTTATTCTTATTTATTTTTATTTCTTATTATTTATTATTTATTATTTATTTCTTATTTTTTTATTTCGGATTTTTAATCTATTTATTTTTTAATAATTTTCATATTTTTTTAAAAAAATATTTAATATATGATTCTATTCTTAATTTTTATATTTAATAATAAATATTATTTCCAAAATTATAATATATAAATATAATATATATATAATATAAATAAATATAATATAAATAAATATAAATAGATATTATATAATAAATGTTAAATTCTTTTTAAACGATTAAATAGATAAATATATTATTTATAAGGAATATAAAATTAAGAATTTGATTATATTTTCGGAAAAAAAATA
>DF243378.1:0-39813 GCA_000507305.1 Breviolum minutum Mf 1.05b.01 | reverse complement strand
CATCTCTCGTGATTCATTTAAAGCCCACCAAATTGCTTCACTGACTACGAGGAGATGTACAAATGCTGATTTTCTCATTTTGTTGGTGTCCATTTCTAGTTCATATTCTCTGAAAGGACTGGGATGCAATCCTTTGAATCCACTCCTACCCCAATCTTCAAGGCAATCCAACAGGTCGACAGGCTCCAATCCCCGTCGTGTGTGGGTTTCCGCCTTGTCTTTCTCTTCCTTCTGGTCCTCTCCCTCGGACGCAGTCAGCGTTTTCATTTTTTTGCAGCATTGCCCTCAGAGAGAACGCTTTTGACTCACAAGTGTTAGTGTTCTCTTATTTTCTCACATTGCTGGCCATCATTTTGCAATTCTCATCAATGCTACATCTTCTCACGGACGCACTGGCAGGCCCCCCTGAAGTCAGCGTCTTCATTTTTTGCAGCATTGCCCTCAAAGAGAACGCTTTTGACACAAATGTTCGTGTTATTTAATTATATCACATTGCTTGCCATCATTTAGCACTTCTCACCAATGCTCCATCTTCTCACGGACGNGTCAGCGTTTTCATTTTTTGTCAGCATTGCCCTCAGAGAGAACGCTTTTGACACAAATGTTCGTGTTATTTAATTATATCACATTGCTGGCCATCATTTTGCAATTCTCATCAATGCTACATCTTCTCACGGACGCACTGGCAGGATGAAAGTTATGCTTGTTGAGCATCACAAGATGTAACACCCTTTCCCCCTAGAATCCTTCAGTGCTCACTTGATATTTTTGCGGGCGGTCGGATTTCATCCTGCGAGACTGTAAAAATCTTATTAGTTTGAAACAGGGTGAAATCTGACCGTCCCGCATTGGCCATGTAAAATGAGCTTCCTAATTCGATCCGCTGCTGACCAAACTGTTCCTGATAGGTTGATATCGGCCCCAAGAAGCATAAACTTTTGTCCCCCTGAAGTCAGCGTTTTCATTTTTTGCAGCATTGCCCTCAGAGAGAACGCTTTTGACACAAATGTTAGTGTTATTTAATTATATCACATTGCTTGCCATCATTGAGCAATTCTCATCAATGCTACATCTTCTCACGGACGCAGTCAGCGTTTTCATTTTTTTGCAGCATTGCCCTCAGAGAGAACGCTTGTTATAGTCATAGTGTTATCTAATTATATCACATTGCTTGCCATCATTGAGCAATTCTCATCAATGCTACATCTTCTCACGGACGCAGTCAGCGTTTTCATTTTTTGCAGCATTGCCCTCAGAGAGAACGCTTTTGACTCACAAGTGTTAGTGTTCTCTTATTTTCTCACATGGCTGGTCATCATTTTGCAATTCTCATCAATGCTACATCTTCTCACGGACGCACTGGCAGGATGAAAGTTATGCTTGTTGAGCATCACAAGATGTAACACCCTTTCCCCCTAGAATCCTTCAGTGCTCACTTGATATTTTTGCGGACGGTCGGATTTCATCCTGCGAGACTGTAAAAATGTTATTAGTTTAAAACAGGGTGAAATCTGACCGTCCCGCACTGGCCACGTAAATTGAGCTTCCCAATTCGATCCGCTGCTGACCAAACTGTTCCTGATAGGTTGATATCGGCCCCAAGAAGCATCAACTTTTGTCGTCCTGAAGTATTTATTATGTTTTTATATGTTTTTTTTTCAAAAAGATTTTTATATGGTTCTCTGCAACTAAAAACCAAGTAGATTAATGACGGCTACGCTTGTCCATGTAGCTGCTATGCGCATATTTTCACCGCATTTACGCACACAGAATATATCTTATAGATTCTTAGATTTGAATTTTACATTATAACCCCCTCGATTCCAATTTGATTTTTATGAAGAAATTATTCTTATATAAATGGATTTATGGCCGTGCTTAATTTTCAATTTTTAAATTGGACACTGAGGTTTTTGTCTGCCATTTCTTTTGATGCATTTCATTTTCAGGGAGAAACATCGTTTTTGAAACCATCTAAACATATCAGATCCACAACAATTGATCGTGTCAAGGATAGCCAAAACAATCTTGAAATCTTCTTTCAACAACAAAAAATCATTGCATCAAAAGCAAACGCTTGGCCAGGCATTTCCGCTCGGCCAAACCAAAAGCAAAGCACGCACCAATGTACGTGGAATTTTTCGACCTCAGGTGTGTTGTTTTCGAGTCCCAACAGAGTTGTTCCGCTCTCCACCTGCCTACATAGAAATGAAATCTCCCCATCTTTGAGGCTGCGATGTCGCCACCGATGGTTGTTGGATTCCCTTGAAATCTCTCAGGTAAAAACCAGGCCAACATGGCTGAATATTCAAAATTCCAGCATGGCTGATGGTTTCACAACAATTCAGGAGTTAACTCTCCAAAAATTTCCCCGGAGTCCTGCCCAACCTATTGGGGTTTCAGAAAAACGAATCTTGACGAACCTGAGTTTGCTACGTTTGCTGTTACCCATACCATCCATGTATGTTATATTTACCTTCGTACATTTACCGTAAAAATCAACCAATATACCATACATGGATGGTACCAGTATGGGTTAGAAAGTCATATTTCCAGAGTGCTTCATTGGATCTTCGTTTTGCTGGACAGTGTTTTTGGGGCACCACAAGCCCATCAAGCGAGAAACTCCCAACCCCCCAGAGCTCCTAAAATCACCAGTTTTTTGCTGCCATAACACAGTTGTGCAACAGTTGTTGCCCGCCGCGGGCGAGGTGTGAGCAACACCTGCAAAATTTCCAGAGTTCGGCCAATCTTTCGGGCTGAAATGTGGCGAAAAGAAGAGATAAATGGAGTTAGGGGCCCCTACTAACAACAGGTGACCGGGCCATTTTGTAACGAATTCTGGACTTTACCCCTGTCAAATCTTACTGCATCCGAGGCGCACGTCGCCACCCGCTCTCTACCTTAACCTTACCGGTGGCCAGATAGCCGCCAGTTCCCCACAGGGAACACACCGGTGTAAGGACATTAACTTTCTCCAAAAACGTTCCATTCTTTGTGGCTTCTTTTTCGCATCTCTCCTGACGACAAGAAAAAAATCCAAAATTGAAGGCAACACAAAATTGGACATTTTACTTAGCTGCACATAGGTCCAGGGTTATAGGGGCCCACCCAACCATTTCGCATATGAAGGGATGTAACCCTTTTTTCCACTATCGATGCGCAGATAAGTTTTAAGGCACTGGAATAGCACAGGAAAGCATCAAACGTGCCAAAAAAAAAGAGGCAAATCAGTGACCACATCGACTCATGAAATCTGAAGTTTCGGGGGTGAGAAAAAAAATCACCACCTAGATCCACCATCCTGCCAATTTTCCTGAGGAACTCTTCGTCCTTGGAATGCTCAGAATCCCATTGCATCTTGTCGCATGCCAGCCTTCAAGGGTTCACGGAAAAATGACTGACTGACTGTGTTGGTTTAGATTGGTAAGTACCATGGGAACCAACGTTTCCTTCATCTTTAGGGGATATGACCCATATATTTGGGGCCAAACCCTTCATTTTTTTTCATGGTTTTGGGGTCCAAAGGTAGCAAATAGTGGTTCGTACGACTAGAAAAACAAAGGTTTATCAAGGTGAAGTAGAATCATGGACAGATCTAACTAAAATGTTGAACATCGTTCAAGGTTGCACCATTCACAAGTGATTGACTCAAAAACATGGACCACATTGGACCACATTCGTGTTAGGGTGTTTTTCTTTTTCAGTTTTGGGATTCTACAAATGAGTCTGTGTTGCAAAACATTTCCAGCTGAGATCGATCGTGGCCTCCCATCCTCCGAATTTGTCCGAAAACTTTCACCACATCGATGTTTTTAGGGGCGGGCTGAAGAAACAGCTCTTCTTCGAAATGTCAATTTTCGTTCAGTTCTGGAATCATGAGAGAAGATTCAGATTTCCCACAAATATACCTTCACAAGATGGAGTAACATGTATGTACGTTGCATGTTTCTATCTTCGAATACCTGTTTTGAAATGAGACCCTCACACCCTTGGGTCAAAGGCCTGTGAATCATCTGGCGTATAGTCTTAGTCTTGGTCAGTTTCTCTTGTAAAAAAAGCATGCTTCATTTTAGATGTGATGAAGGGTATCTCGTGGCGTATCATTTTCCAATGTAATGTGGAAGTGCAAAAAAACCCAGATTTCATCACTGCCCACCCGATTTCGGGATGTTGCCTGCTGGTAAGGAGACAGGCCGCGTTCGCCTGCCTTTTCCTCGACCTCTTCGGCAATGATGGCCTAACGTGGGAGGGAACGGCTGGATTGATATGAAAAAGCTAGAGAGAGGAAGGTATAAACTACGTATTCTTCCAGTTTTACCTTTCATTTTGCATCATAGGAACCTTCAAAAATGAGGAGATTCCCTAAATGGATGGTTTAAGGGTTAGTGTTCATATCGGGGTAGTTCAATTTATATCATACTTCTGTCTGTCAACAACGAATTGGTCTGCCATCATCACCCAAAAGGGTGGTATCATTCCAAAGTTCGCTCAGGTGGATCTCTCTTTTGGTCACCCAAAATGTGTCATTGAAAGAAACCTTCCCCAGCGAAAAGTGAAGCGTTACAACAGAGTAGTTGAACTTCAACAACTTGGATTTGCTTAAAATAGGTGGCTGGAGGAAATTCATATTTTACTCAATATGGATTTTTTTCGATATTTCAACAAGCCCACAACAGATCCATGAAAAAAACACATTCACACGTACCCTTCAGAACATAAAAGGCTTAAACTACATCAAGCAACTTTTCCTCCATCTATAAAAACGATTTTTTTAATGGCTTTTGGTGTCTCTTGCCGAAAAACATCAATCCTTTTGACCTAAACCATACGTTTTTCATCCAACGCAACCCTCCTTTTCGTCGCTTCGTTACCCTGACCTCCGTAGTGGTCATGAGGGAGGCGACTGACACAGCATCCGCCAGGGCTGTTCGGACCACTTTGGTGGGGTCAATGATGCCTGCCTCAGGGCATAGGGAAAGGGTGGGGTCATGGAATTTTTGAATCATCTCGAAAGGAAGTTAATTATCGAGGAAATTCGGGTCATCAGTGCTTTTGGTCGGTGTCTTTTGAAAAGCAAGAACAAAAGGCTTTCGCAAGGATCATTCAAACAACCCAATATCTGATCAACAACATCCAGACCCCACAGGATTTCAAAAGTTTTCACAAAATTTTGAGGACCATATTCAACTCATAAAGTGGTTGCATGGTTACAGTTCTTCGATTTTCTTGTTGCATGGTGGATTTCTCACTCCTCACAAACCGGCCTCAATCAGATCGACATACTCACCAGTCTGTGCATTGAAGCCTTTCGAAAGCGCCTTCTCCTGGAAGAAACTGAAACTGCCATCAGGATTGAAATCAGCGAGGTCTCGAGAAATGACACCCCCGCAGTCACTAACGCATGGAGCTCCCCAAAATGATGGGACTTTTCAAGGTGACTTCCCGGCTGTAAAAAAGGTCGCCAAATCGAAAAAAAATCGGATTTCGGCCTCTCCTACAAATGGGCAACGAGATCAAACATAATTTTCCAACTCCCTCATTTGTTTCTCAGTTTGCTTCAGTGTGAAAGAATTTGCAGACCCATGACATATGACAGGTACTTACGAATCGCAGTTATGCTTGCAAGCGTATCATCAGCCTTGGTGAGGGTCTGCACCACCACAGCACCTTCTTCCCCGGCGTTCCTCAGGTTTCAAAATCTCCGACCCTTCCGCATCGAGTTAGATAATTTTTCAGCAAACAGGGATAGGATTTCACAACATCGACGAAAAAAACTACCCGAATCTGATCGGTGACTTGATGGAATCTCAATTTGCCCCGAAAAGAATGAAATAGACCGAATCAATTGGAGTTATACAGTCCTGTTTTTTGAACATCTAGCATGCAATTCGTCAAGTCAGAGTATATAGATTCGTTTCTTTTATGGCAAACGCTGTTCTACATCTGACTTGAAACATGGGAATGACTGTTTTGGCTCTGCAGTACTCTCAAGGATACTTCCACTTATACAATGATGGATCATATCAAGCACCGCACCATCAACTTTGCAACAAACCTCCTCCTGAAATCTGGTCAAATGGATAATATTTCACCATTTCCCTCCAAAATTCACTACCTTTTGTGGGGGCCCAAATTCGGTGTTTTAGGTCGCGAGCTAATTTGACCAGGTTCCACAGGCCCTGGAATCTTCCCCAATTTTCGGGGTGAAAATCAAAACATATCCGAAGTTTCACCACCTACTTAAATTGATAATTGATTGGACACTTTTTTTGGACACAAAAAAGCTTCCATCCCATCCCCCATCTCTCGTTTTAATATGCTCTCCGCGAGTCTGGGCAATCTGGATGCAGGGTTGCTTCAGGGCTGCCTGAAGCCAACCGAACTGCTTTCCAGCTTTTGAATTGAAAACAAAAATCATCAAAAAACACGAGGAATTCTCAGAACAACTCCCCCCCCAAAAATCATAAACTTCATTTTTTGCAACACATTTCTTCCGATTTCCAACGAAATCGCCAAAACATATCCAACACCACCACCACCACCACCACCACCACCACCACCACCCCAACCCCTCCCCCCCAAAAAAAACAAGCAAATCACATCAATCTTCATCAACAAAACGCGTCTTGTTACTTACCCCCAAACAAGTGCCCCCCAGACCTTGATGGCGTCAACACCCACCTGTTGATCCAAACTTTCCAACTTCACTCCCTGGCAAAATTGTCGAGTCACTCGAGTCTCGAGTCGATCCAGTCGGGTTTTACAGTTTTACCTGAAAAATGACGGGGAATCCTTATCTACCTGGTGGTTGAGTTGAACCAAACCCCTTTGAAAAATATGCGGAAGTAGTCAAATTGGATCATGAAACACCAAAAATCGGGGTGAAAATAAACACCACCACCTAGTTAGAATGGGTATATAAACCCCTACTATAGGATCTATAGGGTTGACGAGTTTATCCCCTATTATATGGAAATAGTTTTGAGTTTAGACCCGATCGCACATATTAGATGTGTTGTGTTGTCATAGGAACGGAAACATCTTTTGTGAATCTTTGATTCTACCGTTTCCGATGCCCCTGGCGATTTAGCTTTGATCTAAGCAAGAAAATGATGATCTCCAAGTTCGGAATCTCTGCCACTTTCAGGTGAAGCATCTTAACCTTTGGGTCCGGGTACATCAAACAGCACACCAAGTACATCAGCAATTACTGGCTCAGATTCCAGAAAATCGAGAGGGGAAATTTCCTGAAAGTAACAGCAAGTTCGCACCTGAAATTTGATCGAGTCGGTGGTTTTTCACCAACCCAATTGAAAAATATGCGAACCGTCAAAATGGGTTCATCTTCCCTAATTTTCGGGGTGAAAATTCCAAAAATCTTTGAGTTGCCACCAGCTAGTGAACATTTCCCATCAACTGAGTAAACATTTCATCCCCTTACCAAAAAATGGTGTATTTATTGGGATATGATATACCCTCTCTGAAACTAACATAGCACCTGAAAATGGATGGTTGGAAGACTAGTTTGCTTTTGGGGCCCGGCCTATTTTCAGGTGCGAAAATGTTAGTTTCAAGGAGGGTACCAGCTTTTTTTGCTGAAGAACATGGGTAATTACCATCACTTCACCACTTCCACCTCCAGCTTCAAAGTCGCATAGAGGAGGGCCGTGCCTGAAAGAGTTGACTAATCCACCGAAAGTATCCTAAACAACCCATTTTTGCTTCATGGTTGCTTCAGTTGGATGATGATGATGATGATTCCAAAGTTTTAGTTGGGGAAATGGTTGGTTACATTTACCATTTCCAACTAATCATGGTATATGAAGTGGATGTTTCGGGTACCAGGGGTATGTCTCATCCATCAATCATGGTTTTCTAGCACTGGGGAAAGTCATGATCCCATAAAACGAAGGGAAATGCATCGGTTGAAGTTTTCCATGCCGAAGTCTTACCTTCCAAGTTTTCCACCTTCCAACGAACCATCGAACCATCAATGTAGACTTGAAGGATTTCAAGCAATAAAACCTGGTGGCAAAAATTGTAGATATCATACAAAGTGGGCCCTTACTAGCTATAAATGAAGTTATAATTCCACTTATTTCGGGGTTTTGGACAAAACCCCAAGTGAAACCTATTTATTTTCGGCCATGGCTATAGGGGCCCTATATTCATCATAAAGCTCTCAAGCGCACAGCGGTTTTTTCTCACCTCACGGCACAACTCATCTGCCCCCACCTCCACCAGGGACGATGCCCTCTTCCAAAGCGGCTTTAGTGGCACACAAGGCGTCGTTCAAGCGATCCTGCCATGGAGTTTTGTCGCTCCCCCAACACAAAACGAAGGCGAGGAAGAACACCAACAACACAATGCAAAAAAAAAAACTCGAAACCAAAAGCGCTCTTTTTTTGTTGTTGTGAAATGTTGTGACACGGATTTTCTCTCAGGAATCATTTTAGACGGAATATTTTTTTCTCATCCTTTCTCTTTGGCAGGATCTTTTTTTGGGGGGAAAACCCCAAATCCCTTGAACAAGTGTTTTCAAGTTTTCAAAAAAATATACCAACACAAACTGAGCCGATACTATTCACACAAGTAGACAAAAAATATGATGAAGAATACCCCCAGAATTTACAGCATAATTGAGAATTTGACGAAGAAAACTTCTTTAGAAAAAAAACCGGGAGGAGTTGCAACAAATCTTTTCTCCGTTGGCCCCAAATACAGGACCCCCTTTATTGAACAAAGCTTTTCCACAAGGACAAGATCACCACGACCTGATCATGGAATTCCATTGTGATGAAACACCTGTAGCTCTTGCGTACCCGAAACATCCACTTCTAAAATGGTTGTTTGGTGATTTCGAGCCATTTCTCAACCAAAGCTTTGGAATCATCATCCAACTGAAGCAACCATGAAACAACAAAAATGGGGGGTTGTTTAGGATACTTTCGGTGAACATTTCTCTATTATACAACCATCCTTTTGGAAACCCTGCACCGTTTGGAAGCTACCGGATCTCTCGGGATGCCGCCTTGGTTTCATTGACCTCCACCTCGGAGGCACCACCGACCTGCGAATCTGCGAAGTGAAGGAGGTGCCAGGGTGGGTTTTTGCATCATCCACGCCGTTTTGTTTGGTTTGTTTTGGTTTATACCACCGGGAAAGTAGATGGCACAACTCCCATGTATTGGTTTATCATGGCCCCTTACTAAGCCACCTTTTGGGAGTTGCGCCATCTACTTTCACCATGGTGTAGTTTGGTTTGTTTTGTTTTTGTTTTTGTTTTGTTTTTGTTTTTGTTTTGTTTTGTTTTGTTTTTGTTTGGTTGCTTACTCCAAAACAAAGTGATCCATCCATCCATGGATTTTTTGGAACTTGGGCGAAAGAATGGCCTTGATGACTGCCACGCCACCGCTCAACTTGGCCAAACGTTCCTTCATCTTGTCCTGGAAGTTGCCAGGAAGAGAAACGCCGGTTTTTCCACCGATCATTCCCAGGACGGATCCATGGGACGATTGTATATTTACACAAAGGAATGGTTGATTTTATGGTTTCATGTAGGTAAATATACCAGTCCCATGGATCCTCAGGGATTGGAAAAAACAGTGATCCGGTGGTGTTTGACGGTTATAAAATGGGATTATAACCCCTAAAAGCAGGGTGATAACCAAAACCGCTTACACATTTTATAAAGGCCATTTTTATACGGGGGTATAGCTGCTGTTATACCCTCCCCCAAACTAACATTTTGAAAAGAGGCCAGGCCCACAAAAGGAAACGATCGTATTCCAACCATCCGTGTTCAGGTGGTTTTGCTGTTGGGTATTCTCTGGTGCCTGCAACAACAAATAAACACAGCATCGAAGAGAATGGAGACTTCGAGACAACTGTTCAAAAAACCTTACTCACAATTTCCATCAATATTACAGCTTTACAAAAAAGTTGCACTTACTCATCCCTCCCCCCAAAAATGCACTAAATATAATCTTTGATTTAAAAACACACATCCAATTTCACCCAAAGTATCAAGGTATCTGATACCAGTTTCCCGAATTACCAACTGTCACGGAAACGAGCACTTCTCCGGAACCGTCGAACCGTCCTTCTCGTATTCCGAGGTGGACGCGTCGATGCTGTCGCGGATGCTCTCACATCTGTCCTGCAAATGTGGGCCCAAAAAAGTCACCAGTTAAGATATTTGGTGCCCATACCTCCACTGTTCCACTTAGGGGGGTGAAAAAAACCCAACTAAACCCATTTGGAAGGCATAGGGGGCCCCTTATTTCTCCATTTATGAAGATTGGGGCCGGGCCATCTGCATGACTTTTTGGAACTTGGATGAAGGTTCGTGACGTCGTTTTGAAAAAACGGTGAGGGACCCGTTTAACGGACCCCCCTGGCCCACGTGGAAGCACGTTTTGGAGTTTTTTCACCCAAGGAGCTGGGAAACACTGGGATTTAAATTCGGAACACCTGGACCCCATCCATGGCACGTTGGAGCATCTTGGGTGCATCGGAAGGGGGAGACTTCGGAGACTTCCAAAGCCGAAAGCATACGGTGATCAATTAATTCAAAACAGATCAACCGTGTGATCCTCACATGGGTGCCTTTTTTTTATCCCTAAGGAAGGAATAGTCTCTCTTGTCTGCAGGGCGTGTTTTTTCTTAAGAGGCAGAAGTCAAATTTTGAAGGGTTTTGCTTAGTGCATCTCAAACCTCATTGTATAATGAATTGATCATTGAATGTTTATGTTTGTTGTCCCTTAAAACTTGCTGCCACGCTATCCTCGTTTAGAAAGATCAGATGCGTGAGATGTGGCCAACGCTCCCGAAAGCTCTTTGGACTTTGAAGATGAACTTTGAATAATCTATGTTTTGACAAATTACAGCTCATTTAGCCAACAGATCACCTGATTTACAGCTATATTTGAATCATCAAGTAGCAAATGTAGTGATGAAGATGAGTTTCTTGATGGCTTTCTACATCCCTTCGAAAAAGGCAATTCATCAATTCATCAATGACATCTTCACCCGGGAACTTTATTGTAGGTCAAGAAATCTCAGCAAATATCAATTTTTTGGGGGTCTGTGCCAAACGCAAGGGACTTGCAACCCGGGACTTGCGGTCCTCAATCTTGGCCTTCTCTCCAGCACCATCCAAAATCACAGTGCTATCCTAGGAGGAGAACTGGAACAGCTCCCAAACAATCTTTTGCTCACAGACTTTTCATGGACCGTTTGCCACAACATGGATTTGCAAATTGTTGGATGGTTGGGAATAAAGGCATTCCTACAAAGTGGCTAAATTCTAAACCAAAGAGAAGTCGTGAAAATTGCTTCCCACTAAACCAGGATGATGTAAGTTTATGAAAGGGTCGATACTGAAGCAAGTGCTACACGCATACCCAATATTCAATCAGCCATTTAGAATTCCTTCAAATAGACGTTGCATGAGCTATCATATATCTTTCAAAATCGACAATGTCTATCCCTTTCTTTATGCCAGTACAAAGATTCTTCCAGACACAAATTTAACTCGAAATCTCCAGGCCATATTGGATATACCCTCCCTGAAACTAACAGTTCGCACCTGAAAATGACTTTCTGTATAAGGAGAATCCTATTGGAAACCATCCATTCTTAGGTGCGAAAATGTTAGTTTTAGGGAGGGTACTCGACCTGTGCCCGTTGAACTCAACAAAACGCGTTCAGATCATTTTGGCGCCTTGTCGATGCTGATGGTCTTGGCAGTTCCCAATTGAGAAAGCTGCACTTCCTGGTGGCGAACTCAAGGAAATAACACAAATGTCTGATGTAGCCTGTAAAAGAAATAGGTTCTAGTGAAATTCTTGAAAGAATGGTTATATGTCATCACACAGAATTTCACCATTCCTATCCCTTACATATAATATGAATCCACCATGTATAATATAACATATATACATACGTATATATATATATAGTTATATCATTCGATATCCATCCTCTTATCTCAAAACACATGCAACTAATATTATATATAGTTTTCCATACTACGAGTATTTCATGAGAAGTGGTCACTGGGGTCAAGAGAGGCCCCATACCCTCTGCTGATGTCGTCTCTGACGGGTTCCAAATTGTAAAAAAGCCAAGATGCCCAGGAAAAACTTTTACCCCTTGGTTGCCTCTGTCGAAATCATGACCGGCTATGTATATAGACCAAAAACACATAATTCATAGTGTAACACTTCAAGGACTGACAGGGTCAGACCCCGAATTCTCTTCATAAGAAATCTCTTCCAAAACGTTTCGGACTTCAAGTCTTCCTTTCACCAAAAATCGATCCGAGATCTGTGGGTTGGCTTCCAAAGCTCGAAGGGTCTCAACTCAACGTCTTGTGTTTTTTTTTCGCTCCCCTAAAATCCAATGGAATGTTCCCTTAAAAAAGGGGGAACCTCTCTCAAAAGGGAAAGGAATCATCTGATTGGTTGTTGAATGCGGCCGATTTGGCTTGTTGAATCCTTAGTTCTTTGAATCCGGGGTTGGTTGTTGAAACCGGGGGACATGTCCTCATCTGAGCCAACCCGATGGAGTCATCTCCTCCAGTTTACCACCCAACTCTTCGGTGATGAGTTCGGCCCCTGTTAAGACGGAGAGATCCTGGAGAAAAAAATGGTAACCAAATGCTGGGGGTGGTGAAGACCTCAAAGAAATACTAGTAAAAAGATATAAGGGCAACAAAAACACCAAAAATGGAGGTGTGTGGTTTTTTTCAAATAAGAAACTCAGAAACTATGCATGTGGATTTTGAAAGGCTTGATAGCTTTTCTCTCTGATGATTTTCCAGTTTAGAAGAATCGATGATAGATAATCGATTATTCTTTAGGTAATCCCTAGATATCTAAAATTGAAGGATAAATGAGGCAAAGCTGCGCTTCAAGTTTAATCTGTCAATGTCACCATAACTATGATCATCTGAGCCATGAAAAAAAGCATCTTACTTTCCATTATACTTGTTGTTTAATAGGGATCCTTATGTCATGGATTATTATCATCCCCACATAACTGGGTAAGATGTCATCCCCTTTATACCTAAACAACCACCAAGGGACCTTTTTTGCATTGCTCAAGTGTATTTCAACATCCCCTGAAGCCTAACATGGGGGACCCTTAAAAATGATGCAACAACCATCCCTTAAGAAATGGAGTTCGGCAGGCTCATCACAATCCCCTCATCCAGCTCCCTTCATCGGAGGTCCAATTCTCCTGCAAAATGGCCTTACGATTATCGCCAAAACCTGGAGCTTTAATAGCTGCCACCTGAATGGCGGGTTTCCATTGTTGAAAGTTGGGATCGGGAGATCAGGATTAGAAGTCGTTAGACCCTGACAAAAACAAAAAAATCACCTGTTTTTTGGAGGGAAATCAGCCAACTTTTTTAATTGTTGGGGAGGATGAGGAGGGCAACAAATATGAAAAATCGGGTTGGTTGTTTGTTCAACATCAAGAATAGGTTTTTTGGTGATGTCGAGAAGGTGGTTTGATTCATTTGGGCGATGCGTTTTTCTCCTTGGAGTATTTCTCAACAGTCTCAATCAGGCAATTTTCATCCCAAACACAACATTTGGAGGACGGAAACCCCCGTGAATCCTCGCAAAATGGAGTTTTACTGTGAAAACTTGTCAATTTCCAATTTGTACAGTAACAGTATGGATACAAATCGGCCAACAACAGATTGTACCTTTCAAACATGTCAGACTTCATTTGCTGAAATACGGAAAATTGCGTTTGAGCAAATTACTCCACGAAAAACTAACATATCCCGATCCTCTGAAAATGCTGGAAAAGGAAGACAAGCCTTTAGTTTTGAAATGGTCCCGTTTCAGCTGACGTATCAGTTTTCTGGGAGGGATACACTATGTGTATACACCCCTGAAAATTAAGATTTTGAACCTCAACAATCACCCAAAAGTGAAAAAGGAAAATCATCTTCCAACCAATCCACCTCCATGATTTTGGGTTCCAAACGTGAATTTCCAGTGTGTAATTTAATGATCCCCGGAGTTCGTTGGGTTATACATAGAAATTCCTATGGGATCCTTATAATGGCTTATGAAAATCCCCAAGCCCAAACTGGCTGGGATTTCATCCCCCTAAAACCAGCATTCAAATTTCACCAGGGTCTTGGTCACTGCTGATTTGTGTACCAACTCACCAGTTTTGTTCATTTGGAACCTTGAGGCCACCCCGCAGCTTATTCACGATGAGCATGGAGAGTGCCTGGCAGCACCATACGTTCAGATACGTGGCCGAAAATTTCAGGGCCGGCGACGTCATGTTAGTTTTTACGGTTTCAGGGGAGTTTAGAGTTGAAATTCATTTTTTGAAGACAAAATATTGGTTGATTGTAGGTTGGCAAGTTGGATTCGAGGTTGGCAAGTTGGATTCGAGGTTGGCTAGTTGGATTCAAGGTTGGCAAAAAAAAGTATACAGGTGTGAATAATCAGATCTCGGTGAACATTTCCAACAACCAAACACGAAATCACCATGATACTGTCGATGGCTGAAATCCTGCACCAGTTGATATAGTAGATATCCCATAATTTACAGAGTTTGGGATAGATCCCAGGTGGTTGTTTGGGATTTCTGAACCATCAACAGTATGGGATGTGGGTCACCTTTTTCCTACCAGTCAAGATGAAAGAACAAAAGAAATTCATCCTTGTCAAGTTGTGGACGAAAAATGAGCCACGAAAAATTACCTTGGTTGGTTGTGTTATATGGGGGATGACATCCTACCCAGTTATATAGGGATTGTAATAAACCATCATAAGGATCCATATTAACCAACGGTTATAATGGAAAGTAGGAGGGTTTTCTCCGTGGCTCAACTGACCTTACTCACCACCAACGATGCTTTCGGTGACTTTATTCACCTGGACCGAAACATCGACGTTTCCCATGGGATTTTCCATGAAAAAATCACCAGCACAGCGACAAAAATCACCACAACCAACTAGTGGAATCCAGATCTATGTGGTTCCAACCCATGAATGAACAAAAAATATGCGCAGTCGTCAAATTGCATCACTTCCACAAAAATCGGGGTGAACATACAAAATCTTTGAAACCCAGAGATCGGACAGGAAGCTTTACAAAAACCTTCCAAGAATGATAGGCTGATCAAAGTTTTCCAAATAGGAAAATCAAAGTGGAATTTTATTTTGCCAGGCACTTTTTGCACCCAATTTCCAACATATCCATGGGGGTTCCTCATGAAATTCTATGGTCCAATTCTTAGCACCCTTCGCACACGAACTCAACACCGAGTCGTGGGACTTTTCAACACCAGGGGTCATGATGAATGACACCAGCCCAAACTTCATGCACTCTTATTTTTGGGGCTTAATCCCTTACAAAAATTAACCACAGATTTGGCATGAAATTTCGATCCTCCCCAAAAAACCCGTCCCAAAAAAAGAGGACACCTCACAAACCATCCGTGTTTTTTTTTTGAAACCTCTCCATCCACATCTTCTGCAATGAGCAGCAAGGGCTTCTGGACCTTGGCCACCTGGTCAGTTTTGCCATGAAACATGAAGTTGAAGGGAAAGACGTGAAGAAAACCCAGGGAGTGCGTGCCTTTCAAAAATTGGTGCATGGGAAATTTCATGCATCTTATTTTTAAACAAACTCCTTTTAGATGTTGTTGTGGTTGTGGTTGTGGTTGTTGCTGCTTTTTTTTTTTAACAGAAAACACATTGCCGACACATTGACGAATCTCTGAAACTTCGTCGAACACAAAAATCAAACCGCCAAGTCATTTCCAACGAAAAACGCCCCGTCAATTTCTGGGGGCTACCCTGTTGGCAACAGTCACCACCAGGGATTGTTACGGTTTTTTAGTAGGGATTGTTACCTTCATTTCCCACGGTATACTGATCCAAACCAAATGGCTAGTTGATGGTTTCAACCCATTTGAAAAATATTAGTCAAAATGGGAATCTTCCCCAGGTAGGGATGAACATAAAAAGTCTTTGAAACCACCACCCAGATGGGAACCACCTCATCCATGCCGGAAATTTATCACGCCACCCTGACCAACAGCTCCCAATACGCCGCCAAAACTCCGCCTGCTCGAGCACTGGAAGAATAGCCTGATTTTTAGGCGAAGGAAGCTGATATATCCATCCAGTGAAAAGAAGTGTGTGTTTGTAGTGAGATTTCAAAATGAACCAACAGAATTAGCACTAATAACTTAAGATTTGCATAGATTTGCTTGTTTGATGCTTGGAGAAAACATACACACATATTGCAGAAACTGATGGTGTGAAACCACGGTGATTGAAATCCCATGGGTCCCTCGAATCCGCACAAAACAATCATCCCCCCCCAAAAAAAAATCCAAGTCAACGAGCGAAATCGTTCCAAATTTGCCAAACAACATTTGCAGTGTTTGATTTTGGATTCCC
Organism: Breviolum minutum Mf 1.05b.01; assembly: GCA_000507305.1. Lineage (NCBI taxonomy): Eukaryota > Dinophyceae > Suessiales > Symbiodiniaceae > Breviolum > Breviolum minutum. The sequence goes on along the minus strand of DF243378.1, from coordinate 23,359 downwards.
AAAAGCGGGTGATTTAATCTGGCCAAGTGGAATAATTTTTCACCAACCTAGGTTTCCCTGAAATAAGGGGTCCCATTTCCCTTACTAAAGTACCATTTGGGGGCCCGGGTCGTGTGAGGTCGCTATAATTTGACCAGATTTAATGATCACAGGCTTTGGTAACCTTTGCACTCAAATATACTGATGAAAAAAAATTGTCCCATCTTTCCTGATAAGAAAAGTCTGGGTTTTGGCGTCATGTTGGATTACTAGTCATAAGTCGTATCCATCGTGGCTCAAATGCCACATTCGACACACTAATTGAATCAACCCCAACTCGTAGGGTGTCCAATAATTTGGAATCTGAGCGAATTAATTCCTATGATCAATCTGCATCTGACGCGCATTAGCTATCCACACAAAGGGACATACATATCCATGAAAATCTTCTGATTTACCAGCATATCATAAGTGTTTACCACCGATTTCCACACCATCGGAAGTTTAACACAACTGCCCCTGAAAATAGATGTTTGGAAGACAAGAATTAGCCTTTTGGGGTGGGGGAGCTATTAAACTTCGGGGGTGTTTTTGTTGGATTGAGTTCACTTCCGACTTCCAACCTTCTGAAACTTTCACAAAGACACCACCAAAACCTCCCCCACCCAACCACAAAACAACGGCCTGTACGGAGGAGATCTTCTTGTCAAAAATGAGCACCAAAGGGTTCTGCGGTGCCGACATCACTTTTGTTGCCGAGGGTGGACTTGTTGGACCCTCAAATCTCGTGAAAATTGATGCTTTGGAATTCATGAATTTCCGGATTTTTTCCGGATTGGAAAATGTACCAAAATTGGAAAATGAATAAACCTCAAATCTACCAAAATTGGAATTCATGAATTTCCATTTTTTTTTTGGGATTGGACCAATTTTTTGAGTTGAAAAAATAGTTTGGGATTGTCAAATATCCAGTGACTTAGGGCTTCTGATCCGAAATTCCTGGATGGATCTTCTCCTTGTTTTGGGGGGGATGTGGACTGGGGAGTCAGCCAATTTGAGGAGGAAAACATGCACAAAATACTCGACCTTAGAAGCTTGACTGGTCGTTGTGAAAGGTTCCACTGGTCGTTGATATATCAAATCACCAAACATTTCAGGAAAAATGCAGGAATCCCTAACCTACTATATAAGCCGTTTTTCATACGGCCTATGTAAGGTAAAACGGTAAAACCCACCCCCAAAGCAGTACCTATACATTTGAGATACCTGAACATCTCTTGGTGATCAAAAGGTGTTCCCTGTTGTTTCTGTTGAAACGCATCTCTCGAAACCTTGGGAATGGCAACATCCCCAGCACCCCAGGTGCCGCGACCTGAGCCATCCCAGTTGAGTTGCTAGTTTTATCTCCAACTCCCAACAGGGATGATAAATTTTACCCTCCCAGAAACTCACATACATCGCCCATGAAGTCCTCCCCATCGAAATCCTGGAAAATACCATATCTCCATATCTTTTCTTTTGATTTGATCTTCCAGGTTGGTTGGGCGGCACGGAACCCACCCCAGGAAAGGCACCTCCATCTCCGCCTTCTGAGCCTTCGAAGGGTGAACAGGCAACTCATAGTTCCAAAAAAATTACAACACACCCCTAGAAAAAAACCAAACCAATCCCCCAAAGGTTTCTTTCACTTAAATGGGAAGAGGCAAACTGCTACCAAAAATTTACCTCAGGCAAATCTCAAGAAGGGCCTCCAAATTAGCGCTTCCGAAAATCCAGTAGAGAACAGTGTTCCACATCCCCTTTAAAACCTCCAAAAAGGGATGTATTCTATCCTTTAGGTTGTTTTGAGGGTCTTATTTTACATAAGCCGCAGCTTACACAGGTAAGTATCTCAACTTCAGTTTTCTTACCTGATTGAAACTGCCGCAAAATAGCAACTTGCCACCCGAAAAAACCTAGGGAACTTGAAGATGAATTTCTCCCTTCAAAAAGTGTTTGCATCCTTTTTTTTGGCAGGTGCCAGCTGTTTTTTTTGGTTTTTTTTCGGGACTGATGTGTTTGCTTGCATCCCCTGGCCCTGAAAATCTTCCACACTTCAGAGTCGATTTTTGCAAAGTTAATGACCCAACACATCTTCTTGCCATGGTTTCATCATTTTCATTCGGGGATGGATGGCAAAGATGACGCAATATTAGTGCCAATTGATAATTGAAAAAAGACCGCAACTTCTCCTGCAGATTGTTGAACCAAACATACGAGCAGCTAATACCAATGAAAATGGCTTTCATAGGATGATGAGGAATTGCTTGGTGGCCTCTCAATTGCTTTACCCCCGAAGATCCTTTCTTTTTCTCCTGAGGAAGGCCAAGTTTGGGCCGCACTCAAGCAGCATTATTCAGAAGGAAAGGCACAAGGTCAACGTGAGGTGAACTCTCCGTTGCTCTCACAAATCATCAAATCAGGACATGAAAGGCACGTCATTTAGACCTGCTGATGCAACAACCTAGACTTGTCAAACTGAGATTGGGCATCTGCAGCCACTCGTGTAGCAAACCTCCAATTCCAAATCCTCCACCACCGGTATCACCAAGACTTTCAAACTCGCGATCTGCCTTGCGATCCGCCTGCGATCCATTGCTTGTTGCTGCAGTTGTGCCGTTGGAGCCTTCACCACTCAGGACTCTCCCATCATCACGCTGTGAACCGAAGTGCTCGTCATTGGTGGTTGAAACATTCCCAATATCAGGTGCATTGACCTCAAACAACCACTCCTTGGGCACTTCCTTGGGCACGGGCTTCTCATTGTGTGCATTTGGGCCTGGGTTCTGGCCATAGCGCTGTTTGGCCATCTCGCTCCGTGCCTGCTTCCGCAGTTTCTGCGACATTTTCGGAGTAGGCTTCAAAGTCGGCCCACTGGACTGTCCATCGAGCAGTTTGGAGTTTGGAGTAAGCCTCTCCGACTTTCTTGAACGCCTCCGCGGCCCCATTCTCTTGACACTTGTCAGGGTGCAAGAGCAAGGCCATCTTTCCGTAGGCCTTCTTGATCTCATCATCTGTTGCACCTTCTTCGATGCCTAGAATTCCACAGTAGTCACCTCCAGCACTGGACACCTTCTTTATGAAGGCAGTCGCCTCACTCGCCATGATGCTAATCTTCAATCGTCGAGCTCTTGAGGCAAAAAAAGGGCCGTCAGGACATCGACATGTCTCATGCTAAAGAACTATGAAAGGAATCCCTTTATTATAGCCGGTTGGTAAAGGTTTAGGGGTGTGTTCCAAAGGTGTGTTGAAACAACCTTAGAATAATGTTGATGGTTGAGAAATACGGTAAACTCACCAGTTGAGGGAACTGTAGTGTTTTTTCCCAGTGTTTACAGGGTTTCAAAAACATTTCAGGTGGTGATCGGGACCCGGACTGCTGAACCATCAACACTATCCCCTGAAACATAGTGGGACTGGAAGACTAGATTCCTTCCCTTTTGAGTCCTCGCCCCTGTTTTGGGTGACATTTCTTAGTTTTTCGGGGTGTAACATTCACGGCTTTGAGCTCTACAAAATCCCCATCTTGTAGGGATGAATTCGTCCCTTTGCAGTCCACAATGACGTATCCGTATAGGTGTCATTGTCTTTGTTGAACTTGAATCAGAAAATACCCAAAAACATTAGTTGACTTGACGAGATTTTGTTGAGATCCCTGTAAAGGATGGGGGAACAAATTGGAGTTGGACCCATCGGCTATGAGAGTTACAGGCCAAATGCTGGTGGCAGAAGTTGCGAAAGAACAGTTTAGATGATGAATTTTGGTGAATTTCAGCATCTTTTTAAAGCCAACCAGGATACTTACTGTAAAATCTATTTGAAATAGCCAGGGAGAATCAAGTACGAAAGGACTCCTCTTTTAGGACGACGTCATATGAGAGCACAAAATACTTTGTCCAAACATACAAGTTGTCACCGATTTCTTTGGAAACATTCAAACAGAACATCCCACTTGTAAGAAAGCCTGTGACTGGGCGAAAACGAAACTGGTCATGATAGCACCAGTGCAACTATCTTCCCGATGATTGCAGAAAAAAGTTTGAAATGTATTGAAACCTGACTAAAAATTCAATGATGGTTTCACCCTTTGCCGTTACTATCTGTGACTTTGACAACTGAAACCAGCAAAATTGGATAAAATTGGTATGCTTCAAGGCTACCTCAAAGTTTGGGCAACATTTGTGATATCTTTGAGTCGGCTCTTTGAGCGATTTGGACACTGCACCTGCTCCCTTCGGACCACCACCCCTCCAACAGTGCTTTTCGGCGCCTTCACGTTGGTGATGAAATACGGGGAAATGTACCTGGTTGGTGAAATGCGCGATACAGGAAAGATTAACATGGACCTTGAAATTGATGCTTTCGAAAAGGAATCTTCTCTTGGGCTCATTTTCAGGTTCCATGGTAAACTTCCAGGATGTACCTATCATTCTTACAAATGACACGTCGATTTTGATCAAACAAAAATCTGGAAGCCAGAAACGGCACCCCATTGTTCCCCAAAAAGGCTAAAAAACGGTGAAATCCCAAGATTTTTCATCTCGATGTTTTTTTTTTGGCCAAAGTTTAATCAGCTTTGTGAACTCAGAACTCTGCCGATAAGAGCCTGAGTTGAAAATGGAAAATTGGCACCGATAGGGCTTGGGGGCCACAAGTTCGGCATTTGGTATCAAAAACCCCCGAGTTTGACAAATGTAACGGGCGATTTTTTCACCTGAGATTTTTGTCACCTCTTTGGATTTCGGAAAATCTTGGAAAACACCAAAACCCCCAAAATGACTTTGGGGGGTTGCATGGAATGGCAAATTTCAGGGGTATAATTTTTGAAATTTGATCCAAGAAGTAGAATGAGTCCGAAACGATGAATTGCGGAGTTCTTCCATCAAGTATCAGCAGTTGCAGCTATTGTTGCTGTCAAGTGGGCCCTTGTGGATGCATTCAACACATTTTGGCATTCAGAATTCAAACGAGTGTTGATAAGGATTTCTCAAAATTCAGGATCCCTTAAATCAATCTTCGTTTCTTATATTCAACAAACTCGACTGAAGAGCCCAGTGAAAGCACTTGGAACGGCACTTTGATGCCAGTTGCGCCTTCACCTTTGACAAGTATTTTGCATCCTTGACTTCCCATAGTTTCTCCCTCTGAAGTATGAGTACTTTTTCATGTTCCTCTTGCAAATTGTGCTTTGCTAGTGCTTATAAATCATGTTTTTCTCCCAGCTCTACAGATCCCAAAAGCAACAAAAGATCCAATCCAAGACTGGAGAAACTCGAGGTATCATGGAGTTGGCTTGTCAATCCATGATTTTTTCAGCATCGAACTTGGTCCTTTGACTCAAAAAATCATTGCGCTCATATCACTGATGGGAAAGCTATACTTTTGCAGCATTTAGAGGGGAGTTGCATCATCTTTTCAACTGTAAAGAGACATTGAATATGCAACCTTCCCCAATAGCCAACTAATGGTTGATTGGTGGTTTGGGGCCCGGTGGTTTGGGATTCTGGGGGTACCATTCAGTAACAATCCCTTTCATTTTCGGGGATCCAATCGGAATCCAAACCACCGGGCCCCAAACCATTCGCTGAAATAGAATCCTAGAAAAACAAAAAAAACAAAAAAAACATGTTCAACAAGAAAAAAACAATAGAATCCTAGAGAAAAAAAACACACACGTTCAAAAAAAACCTATTAAACACCTTATTGTTTGGGCTCGGTTTTTGAATCTGGCTTAACAGGCTTCGGCGCACCCTCGATCCAACGACATTCCCTCAACCACCTGGGACGGGTTGGTCGGTTGGTCGAAGATGACGAGTATAAGAGCGGTATGTCAGGGGATGAAGTGGGTTGGTACCCTCCAGGGGATTAACATATCCCACCTTGGGAAAAGGAAAATCATCTTCAAAATTCAAAATGCCATTTTTTGGGGATAGGTTAGTTTCCTGGAGGGTAGGTGGAACAGTGGCAAAAGTCTTGAGAATTTTTCCAACTGTTCTTTCATGATCCAATTATCTATTATATAATCGTTTTTGTATGGAAATGAATTGAAGACTTTAAGTAGCTCCCCAACTCAATCTGCTTAAATTGAATTTTAAGCCGACAATTACCCCCAAAATCATTATCTCGTTTCCTTCTCTCGCAACGATTTTGGTAGCCAAAAAACTTGTTTCTTTTGGGTAATCTCCATGTCACAAACATGTCACATGTCAGTTGTGTTGACTTTCCCAGCTTTCCACATGACATCGCCTATGATAATGGTGTTGCCCTCAGAATCCTGTTTTTTTTTTGAAGCATGGCCAACCATGTAACTTTCTTTCATAGGTTTGTGTGCACCAATGGAACCCCCAAAGTGCTACCGGGTTGGTTTGTCAACAACCGTCAACATTTGGAACTCCTGGAAAAATCTTAGATGCTTCCCATCGTGTTTCCATCAAACAACAACAAACACTTAATTAATTGATTACCTGGAAAGCCAAGTGCCCCATTTTTCAGGCAATAGTTGCTGGTTTTAGAGGTAATGTTGCCTAAAAAAATAGGACACTTGGCGTTCCAGGTAATTTAATTAATTAATCAACCAATTAATCCATTGAGACTAATTCCATTTCTAAAACATCAACCATTTCACCACTTACATTTCTTCATCCCTCCCAAAATTTTGAGAAAGAAAAACCACCCATCTGCCTTTTGTTGAGGGGGTTTTTCCACCCACCCCACCCCGCCCCCTACTACTAACCCTACCTCACCTAACCATCACCATCACTACCATGGACCACCCTCTCCAAACCCTCCGGTCCACACCTCCAACTCATGATCCATAGTCTTTCCATCAGATCTGCCAACAGAAAAACACGTTTTGATTTGACAAAAACCCTTGGATTCTGGCTATGTTTGGCTCAAAGAATAGTTAATACATGTTGATACCAAGAAAAGGCTTGAAATCAGCGAATCTCATAATCTCATTCTCAACGTTCCAACAAGTTGCCCTCCAAGGAACGGATACAAACATATCCAATCCCGAATGGGAAATTCGGAAAATCATCGACTCAAAAGTAACCGAAATGAAGAACAACTAGGGCAAAAGGTCACGAATCCAACCTCACATGGTGGTGTGAAGAATAATCGAAATATGTTTTTCTTAAAGTTATTGTTCATGATGGTCTTAAATTCAAACTATCATCTGGTGCAATTCAAAGTGCAACTTCTTTCAAATTGTTTGGTAAACACGTCAGGAGTCATTCCCGATGCTGTTTTCTCATTTCTTTTTGTTGGATGTCGCGTTGTTGAAAGGGATCATATGGATCGGTTACGTGGATGAACCCTTCGGTAAACACCCCTGTTGTAAACGGGAAACAATGATAACTAAAGCCTGGGTTGCACTCGATCAACCAACCGGGGGAAATGAAAAAAAATCGGTGAAACTTCGGTGAAACCTTCGATTCCCCCAGAAGGGTGAAACCTTTGAAACCCGAGGCTCCACACACTGTAATGGTGCCATCCTTGCCGACCTGATACGGAGCTGCGGTGGGTTGGTCCGAGTCCGTTGATATCGGCGATTTTTGATGATTTTTTGTTGGAATTTCCGTTGGTGGAAACTTCTTGGGTTGTGCGATTTTCGTTTTTTCTTTTGGTATCGTTTGAAACTACTCCCAAAAACGGAGTTGGGGAAGTCTAGTTTTTGCTCCACCAATGGTGGAGCAGAGTGTAATTCATGGTAAGATCAGAGTGGAAACCCAACTCTTCGTGGGATGGTTCCACATGTCGGACTAATTTTCATTGAACCAATGGACGGACGGTAGATTCACTGCCATCCTATGGTTGGTTCATGTTCAAACATTCGGAAAATAGATGTTCTCATGTCGACTTTTACAAAGCTAGAACGATGTGTCTTTTTTCTTAAAACACATATAGTTGTCTAAACAAGTTTCAAACATCGAAAAAAATAATGAACATCACACAGAATCCCCGGACCTCCCAACAAAAGCAAGTCACTGAACTCTTTTTCAGCGTCAATCATCTTTTCAGCAACAACCATCACGTCCCTACCTGTAGCTTGCTTTCACATAGTATTCATCTGGGCAATTTATTAGAAATCTTAACCTGTGAATGTTTCGGCCATTTTGGGTAGGATTCGGTTACTGTTCACTACCTTTTGGGGTGAAAAAGAGTCAGGAAAGGTCGCTATAAATTGCCTAGATTCATTCACCATTTTTCACCTTGAAAAAAAGCCCGCGCCTGTTCAAAGGCTTCGGTGATCATCTTCCCAATCTGCTCATCCCCATTGGCTGCAATGGTCGCCACCTTAAAGATCCGCGCGACACTCAGATAGCTTGAAAGCATCCACAAAAAAGTGTTGTTGTTGTTATTGTTGTTATTGTTGTTATTGTTGTTGTTGTTGTGGTGGTGGTGGTGGTGGTGGTGAAAATCATGACAGCTGCTAGTTGGTTGAACCAACCCATCCGAAAAAAATATGCGAACCGTCAAATTGGATCATCTCCCCAGGGGTCGGGGTGAAAATAACCAACATTTGCAACCACCACCTAGACTGATGTTTATTTCATTCAAGTTGGTACTTGTACCCTCCTGGGAAGTAACATGTCGTTTTTTTGAGGCGATGAGTTCCCGAACTTCCCATTCTGTGGGATATGTTTGTATCCGTTCCCTGGAAGTTGAGACTTCAATTCTGAAACTCATTGGTTGCAAGCCTTTGAGAACTGAGCAACCGTTCAAAACCCTGTTGACATCCCATGAAATCCTGATTGGTCAATAGGGATGCCATTAATGGCTTATTACAACCCCCGCTCTCGGAGGCATGGAGCGAGGTGCAGGGTTCCAGCTGTGTCTAGGTTCCAGAACAACATGTCCCCTTCTTCAAATTTTTTCATTGTAGGCCCCAAGACAAAAACCTGCACTGCATTTGCATGCAAGCCACAGAACAGAAATGGCCTTTGCCCGGCAACAACGCAGGGCAAAGTTACGTGCGTGCCAGACTGCTTTGTCGGCGAAAAGTCGCTTTGTTTCTCAAAGTTCCAACAAAACCATGCCCGCGCCTCTTCCATCCTGACAGCCGAAGATCAAAAAAATTGCTCTCTGCAGAATGCACTTGTGATGAAACAAGTCTGCACGCGCAGCAATGCCAGAACCTCTGACAATGATTTGCTGCTTGTTGTGAATGCCCACGACATCCCACGACCATCAGGCTTCCCATGTGCAATTTTGCCACAAACACTTGCAACAAGTAGGAAGGCATGGGCAGCTCACGGCAAGAAGGATCCAGGCACCTCTCCCCCCCTACCAGAACGCAAAGCGAGGCCGGAAAAAAGACTGAAGTGAGGTTGACCAGGAGACAATGCCCTTAGGGTTGGAAAAAAAAGCCTTGCATTTGTTGGAAAAAAACTGTGCGGTTGAAAAAAACAAAACCAGCCCCCCCAAAAAAATGTCCCCAAAAATTTTCAATCCTGAAGCATTCAAGAACTTCTGGACATGTCCCATCCATGTAACCTTGCGTTGTGGAAATCATATACATCATACTTTCAGCCGTAGTGGTTCATCAATAGCAGCTAAGTTGGATTACAGTACTAGAGGCTTCACCTTTCGGGCTTTTCAAACCGGTTTCCACACTTTGACTGCATTGCCCTCAATGATACTGTTGATGGAAAAAAATCCCAAGGACAACCACCTGGGATGTATAAAACCCTCCCAGTTAATAATGGGATAAACATGGGATAAACTACCTATCAAATGGTGCAGGATTTTCTTCCATCGAAGCATCAGGACACTCGCCGGTGATTTCCCTATGCAAAACCTAAACCGCAAGAGTTTTAATAAATAGACCACTTTTTTCATGCGAAGTTGTGACAAACATGTCACGACTCTGTGTCAAATCGAGACTTCTGCCGAAATGAGATGCCTAGTGATCTGACGATTTGGAGAAAATCAAGATATGGGTGTTTCCTTAAATGGTGGTACCCCCATTTCACACCCCAAGTGCTGATCATTTTGAGTAGGAAAACCCAATGGTTGTTGGGGAAACCCACCATTTTAGGAAACACCCCATATCCATCGGACCTTTCCCACCCGTCCCGGAGCCGCCGTTGGGTCTTCGCACGCTGCGGATCTTGTCTGGAGTCTCAATGTGTGTTGCTTGACTCGCCAAATCCTGGACGGGTTGGGCCCGGTTGGGAACCCCAAGCAGCTTCCAGGCCCCGAAAAACTGATACGACAACAAGTGGATTTTCATGAACCCATTCGAGGCGTGATGTGATTTCACGGGGCGTTTCTTTTTTTTTCTTTTCAATTTTTTCGGAAAAAAATGGATGGATGATAATGATGGATCGCCTTCAAAAGACTTCAACTCTTCAAACAAATCTCTATTCTGCGAGACGGGGTCATGTGGAAGATGTTTTGTCCCTACAAGACGTTAAGGGTGAAAAAAAGGGATCTGGGTTGAAAAGCTGATCATAAAACCCCACGTTTTTTTATGACAATATTATAAGTCCCCATTGGCAACACATTTGAAGTCGCCAGCAGCTTGCAGTTGTTCGCCCAAGTGCAGCACCAATGGGATTGAGATGGAAGGGCTTGGGCGATGCTGCTGTATGTAATACTGATGGAAGAGATCTGGCCATCACCACCTCTCACTTTTACCAAGTTTTCATACATCTCAACTGATTGGTATAGATTTCTTCCATATACATATACATATACATATATACATAATATATATACATATACATATACATATATACATATCAACTGGTTGGTTGCTTTATTTTTATCAGGGCTGAATGAGCATGGAAACTAGCACCTCTCAAATCTTTTGCATTATTGAAAAGCCTCCAGAGACTTCACGACTAACAGTGGGATGACCTCCGTGTTTTTGGGACCAGAAATCGAGTTGCTATATGAGTGTTTCCTTAAATGGTGGTACCCGCAAATCATCCATTTTAATAGGGTTTTCCATTATGTTCACCATCCATTTTGGGGTACCCCTATTTTTGGAAACACCCATATTCCTTTTGGAGGTTTTCTTTGTTTCAAAGAATGACTTACATGACTTGCCATGACGCCAGATTCTTGGCTTGAACTCGCTGAAGGGATTCAATTCTTAATTTTTTTCAGGTGCAGCAATGCGTTTTCGATGAACGGCAACAGTTAAGTCATGATCGAGTGAAACATCTCAAGGAAAAAAATGGGCGATATCTTGGGACACTCCCCCTCCGAGCAAGAGTGGCAAATGAAGGTTTATAGGAATCCGTCAAAACCCTCATGACGACTGTTAACTTGGAGGGGGTTTGGCATCCCCCCTCCAAAATCTCAAGAAACTTCAGGGGGATCTAAATTTCATTGGTTGAGCTATTATTTCGACATGAAGGTCCCTTGGTCCCTTGAAATCGTGTACATCTTTCCCCCCAATTTGTGCGGCTTCAAAAGCTCCAAAACTTCATTTTTGAACCCCAACGTCTTCAACAAAGACGGAAAATACACACACATCCGATTTCCCACAAAAATGCCCTCCTTTGACATTGGATGTCTTTTGTTAGGGAAAAACCTCCAATCATCCCTAAGATTGCTTGAACACAACCTCTTCTAGCTACCATGCTCTCCCATGAAGGCTCCTCGAGCACGATCTTTGTTGCATGGTCCATGCCTCTCTTAATGTCCATCCTTTGTCAAGCAAAAGCAGAAACCGGAGAATCATCGAGTGCTGCAAAAAAGATAAAGTTCGCCACGGAGAAAATTTCAGAGTTTTTCGCAGTATGAACATATGGGAAATATATATACAGTAGCTGGTTACAATATCAATGGTAAAAATTCAGGGATTTATTACACCTTCAAGGTTCTGGACCCAAGTGAGTCGTCAGACAAATTCAAGACAACGTAGCGACAGTAGTTGGGCAAATTTGTTCATATCTTAGGTGGCCTGGGAAAAATTTCCCCCAAAAACAAGCGGGGGAATTTGAGTTACTTTGATGCAGATATCCACTTAGATGTAGGGTATCTCAGGTATCTCATATCTCTTCTTCTGAGTCACAGGTGGGCAGTATCTATAGATAGGTGGAGATTTCCTATAAATGCCATTCTTTCAGAGAAACATATCTTGGGTATATCGGTATATCTTTCTGCCAGGATGGCAGTGACCATTTAGATTTTAGATGACCGGGTACAGTATCCCTTCTTTGACCTTCACTCTCCACTCTGGCTAAAAAGGTGGATCTTTTCTTGTAGTGTATCAGGAAAGGGTTGCCATTGAATGACCAACGGTTGTTGGTGCTAGCAAGAATTCAAAAAGACGCTCCACGAAAGACTCGGATTTCCCTGGAATTTGAGCAGCCACGGCTTCATTTTTCCACAACACTTAAACACATACCACCTCTAAAACTAATAGTGAAAGCTCTTAGTAAAATCACCTATCTTTGCTGGTAAATCTAGGTTGGCAAGAAACACTAAAACACAAGTTACCCACATATTTTTCGTTTTTACGAAACCCAATCTGATTCATGGGCTACCCTCCAGTAAACTAACAGTTTGCCACTGAAAATTCCCATCTTTCCTGGTAAATACTGTTGATGGAAGAAATCCCAAACAACCACCCGGGATGTATCCCAAACCCTGCAAATAATGTGATAAACTACCAACCTCAACTGGTGGACGCCGGATTTCTGAGCCATCAACAGTACCATCCAAAATTTGACTTAGATTCGCTTGTTAAAAAAGGTTAAAAAAAAAACATGACATCCCACCAAGATTGGTGGTGAGTTTAATGGTGATTTGTCCATGGGTCCCTCGAATCCGTACAAATTCACCCTTACACCCCCCGAAAACTACGACTGGACCGTACGAAATAAACCCCTTACCGTAAAACGGAAGGAAACGAATACTACAAACTAACACCACTTTTAGGGTTTTCCGTAGTANNAAATTACCCCCTTGGAAAAGGAGAAACATCTACAAATCACCATTTTTGGGGTTCCAGCCGTTAGTTTTCGGGGGGTATAAGAAATCCAACCTTTCGATGGGATTTTCCAGAAAACCAAGTTACGGGTTCATGCCAGCAGCCACGGCCTATGGTGGCTGAGGGTTGCTTGCCATGAAACTCCACGGATTTTTTACTCCCATTTTTTTTGGCACAAAAAAAAAACGGGTCATCCAGTGAGATACATCCATAATTAATCTGCAGGTTGAGTTGAAATGATGATTTTTTTTTGAGGGGTGCTGTATCCGATGTATGATCATGTTGGGGAGAGACACTTTTTTTAACGAACCACTGCCCCACAGGTAAGAGTCATCTAGGTGAATATCTTTCATTGATGAACCTACTCATCTGAAAAAAAAAAAATAAAGACTGGAATCATTCCCTTACCATCCATGGGACTGGTATATTTACCTGCATGAAAACCATAGAAATCAACCGTTCATGTAGGTAAATATACCATACCTGGATGCGCAATGGGATTGGCAAAAAAAAACCATCTGGCCCATCCTTAGGATTTCGTGTGCAAAACGTGAGTCAAAAACCGGAGTTAAACAGTGATTTCACTAAAGGTTGCAGGCATGGAATCAAGAGTTCTTACTAGGGTGGTTTCTAGGACCCTAGGAAGTTGACTAGTTAGTAAGTTGGTTGCTTTCACAGGATCTTACGGGACGTATCCAACCTATATACTTACTGTATATAGGGGTGAAATAATCCATTTGCTAAGTACCAGCGAGACATCCCAGTAGATTTACAGTATTGAATATGATGCTTGGGAAAAAAGCCATCACCCATCACCAGGATCCCTTGCTGAGGTTTGAAAGACAGTGAAAAAAAACAAGTTTTGATTTGAGATAAATGCCATAAATGTTTGATATGCAGGTGTTTATCCACTCAAAATTAGGGGGTTAGGATCATAAGTCATAACGTATAACTCCACATAGGCTTTTTTCTCAATATTCAAAACCCCTCAGTCACATTCCATTATACGTAGCAAGCATACTGCTTTTGCATTCGCAAAAAAGGTTCCTTTTTCTAGTCACTTGTTACATCTAGTTACCATCCATTCATTAGGGAGTACACTCCCTGGGAGCTAGGGAGACGATGAAACGTTCCTTTTGGGGCCCATTTGGGGCCTATTTTCAGGGGCTTAACCCGTATAACCTCCTTAACCCATACTCCCATGAAAACTGACATGTTCCCCAAAAATATAAATTCTTTCAAAATGATTCAGAATTCATTTCCTTTTGGTGCAAAAGGCCTATTTTTCAGGTGCAAAAATGCTGTTAGTTTCAGTTTCAGGTTCAGGTTTAACCAACAGAGATCATTCGTTCAACATATTGAGTTACGGACAAAATTTGGTACATGGCGAAGGGACATCCTTAAGTAGGGTGGGCCCCTATCGGTTTTGCAGTGGCGGAACCTTGTACAAACCTTCCTGAGGGTATCGTTTTGGGTATCGTTTTAGGGTGGGCCCCTATCGGTTTTGCAGCGATGGCAACCCCACGACCCTCTCAATACTACTTTGGTCATACCTAATTTTGTCCGATAATATTCATATAAAGGTCGGTGAACACAAAAACCTCCTCGCCTTGCAGCCTTCTCTGAAGATTGCACCTCAAAGAGAAGGGCTTCGGCACAAAGATTCGCACCGCAAAACAAATCGAAGGTTGTAAAGGGATCTATGAAACCAATAGTTTGGCAGCATTTTTTTAAAGGATTCCCCAACTGATCCAAATACAGCCGGATCATTGTTCTTAAGGTTACCCCTGTAAATTCATGAAAACCTTTGCCGCAACTATGGTGGTGCAAAAAACCAGTGGATATTTCACCTACTAGGGTGTCCGGCTGGAAGTGATCGTAACGATCTTTAGTAAGTTGGTTGATTTCGCCTACTTGTGGGACGTATCCAACCTACTCATATAGGGGTGAAAATAATCCATTGATCCCAAGTCCAGCAGGTTCATCCCGGTAGGTTACTAGCTATAGTGGTTTATTAGAATCCCATATAATCCCCACAAAATGGCGCTGCATAACCCCCTATGGAACACCCTAGAAGAAATTATGGTGGATCTTTTAAATTTACTAAGTATCAGCCGGACATCCCAGGGATTCCATCAACAAACCTCAGCTGAGAAAAGGCCAATCATCCCCAAATGAACGGAATCTTAGATACCAAGTGGGCCTCGGAAAACCAGTTATAAGTCGGGTTAAACCTCCATTTATAGGGGTTTGTAACCCCAGTTACCCACTTATAAGGGTCATTTATAGGAGCTATGGGGGGCTCATACCTCCATTTATAACTACGTAGTAGGGGCCCATCCTGTACAGGAGATTTTTATTTTGAATTCATTTGCACTCCCGGAAACTTACAGCTCACACCTGCGAAGCCTTCCCAAAAGATAGAGTTGTAATCATCGATTTCAAGGAATTATGTGGGTTTCAAGGAGTGTATATCATCTCCAGTATGACTTGATTTGACATATGACTTCGTTTTATGGCATTCGGGATGTTTCTTTCCAAAATGGGATGTACTTGGAGGATCATCCCATTTAGTAAGTGGTTAAGAACCATGGTTAGTAAGTCCCCTAACGGGGGTTGTTCCCCTTCCAAAGGGCCTAAATGGCTTACAAATGGGGGTGATCCTAACCACTTACTAAATGGGATGATCCTCGATGTATAGGCCAAATCTTCACATGCAGATCATTTCCGTTCCCGTTAAACACCTTTCGCGAGTGAAACGACATCTGACGCTGACGTTCCCGGACGTGCCAGCACTGTGGCAGTAGTAGTGCCATCGCCTGCCACATCGTTGGTCTTACTGGCCACCTAAGTCAAACAAACAAACGGAACGACATGGCGATGTCTTGACGAATGTTACAAGCATCCCGCCACCTCAATTCAATAAATCCATAACTTTGGAAGCTCCACGAAAAAACAATCACCGTTGCAAATGGATTTGTTGCGTCGATTCGATTTGGGTAACACAAATTAAGAATGCTCCTCTGGCTCCAAACAGCCTCCCTAAATGAAGGTTCTTGGTGGTTGTAAAAAATCGTTGGCTCAAATTGCTTAGACATCTTTCTTATTTTGGGAAGGGTCTGGAGGGATGCAACATTTTTCACACGTTCTTTTGGTGTGTGTTGTTGCAATTGTGATTGTACCACGTTGGTCGAAATCGCGATTTTTTTAAAGGGCTTTTCTAAGAATGACGACAATGACGACCCCTTTTTTCCCATAAAACATGGCTCCCCAAAAAACAGGTCCCCTCCAATAGGATCGTTACCTTTCAAATACGACCAGGAAACCCACTGAACTACTCATCGACTCACGGGATCTGATCCAAAGGCAAAAAAATCCTATGCCTTTTGGCTTTTTTTGATGGATTTTAAACATCATCCCAGTTTAAGGCAATATTTCAAGGGGAAAACGTGTTTGAATCCATTGTGTATGTTGACATATTTCTGAAGTGAAAGCTGTATGTCGTGTTCCTCCAGCTGCCATGACATTCCTCCTTGTTTCAAGAAACTTTCTGGATGTCGCATCAGAAACGTGGAAATTGCATTATTATTATCATTAACATTATCATTATTATCATTATTATCATTATTATCATTATTGTTGTTGTTGTTGTCGTTGTTAATGTTGTTGTTGTTGTTGTTGTTGTCGTTGTTGTTGTAGTTCTTGTTGTAGTTCTTGTTCTTGTTCTTGTTCTGGTTGGTTGGTTGGTTGGTCGGTCGGTCGGTCGGTTTGTTCACTCCTTCACTCCCCCTTCTCCCAGGACTTTCTCAGGCTCCCCAACGGTCTTCACCAACTGTGCCCCGACATTGACCATAGGAACCGACCTCGGGGAAGTTCAACCGCTACATCTTCACCTGAAAAAAAAAACGAAATTTGAGGGCCTACTTAGAGGTTCAGGATACTTAGTAACTGGTTATATGTAGGTTTATAACCCTAGTTAGGGGACATATAACCCACGTATAGGGGTTATAACCCTGGCTACTATCCACTTACTAAGTATCCTGAACCTCTAAGTATGGAACGGGATGATGTTTCCTATTCTTGCAGCTTTGCCCTCCCCCAAAAGCTAACAGCTCGCGAGCGACACCTGGAAAATTCACCATGTTATCCATATACTTAATAGGAGATACATCTTCATTCATGGTTGTTTTTTTAAACCATTGTCATGGTAGATTTTTTTTGGGGTGTAACAGGAAGATACCCAAAATGACGCCGTGTTTGAAGCCGGAGATGCATTTTTCCAACGCCCATCATTTTTGGTATCCATGTTAATCTTTTAGGGTGTAAACATCAACCAAAAAGTGTTGAATACTTGACTACCCATCATCTCAAACTGCCAGGGATGAAAAACGTCTGGAAGATCGGTCGAAAACTCTGTTTTGAAGCTGATGCTGAGTGTATGTGTATCCCGTTCTCATGAGTAACGCACCTTAGACCCGAAAGATAATGGGATCTTTATTAGACTGCCAGTGAGACATGGGAATACATTGGGTTCTGCTGCCAAACCACTGGAAAACCAGTGGATAGTGAAGGTTCATAGGGTTCCCTTCATCAAAAAAGAAAAACAGATCATTTACCGACTGTGAACCAGGGTCTTGGCGACCCCCCCAAGGAATACACCTAAAACATCCTGGCTCAAATTTTCAACCCAACACAGGCATCTGTCCAGAAAAGGCATCTGTCCATCACATGAGAATCTACCTTCCAATTAACCATTGAATGACGGAACTTCACTCTTTTTGGGGAAAAAAACATGTACTGCAGCTAATTGGCTGAGTTATCCATTTGAAACATACACTCACCAGATTTAGGTGGGTATATATTATATTTAGCAGATTTCAGGCTGAAAAAAAAACATCTACATGAAACATGTACATTTCAATTCACGATTCTTCTCAAAAAAATCACCGGCTATTGCTGACCTACACCTCCACAAGTCATGGACCTATTGGAAAACACACATATTCCCATGGACCTATTGGAAAACACATGAGCCACAAAAAAAAAACCTTATTACTTTCCATTATGCTGGTTGTTTAATAGGGATCCTTACAATGGTTTATTATGATCCCTATATATTTGGGTAGGATTTCATCCCCTAAAAACCCTAAACAACCAGGTTTTTTTTCATTGCTCACATATTCCCATGCCTTTCAAACGAAGGGATTGGCTGCCTTTGGCCCTGGAACGGGACTAGCCGCGTCTACGCCGTGGCTGCACTTGAGTGTCCCGTACTTCAGGTCAATGGATTTTGCCACTGTGACACCATCTTTCGTCACCTCCAAATATCTGGTTGACTTGTGGTTTTTCAACGGTTGACTAGTTGGTGGTTTCAACCCATCTGAAAAATATTAGTCAAAATGGGAATCTTCCCAAAATAAAAAAAATTGAAACCACCACCTAGATGAAAATTGGGCAAACACAAACCTTCTTTTGAGAAGGTTTGGAATATATCCTTTGAAACAGTTTTCTGCAATGAGCATAGCAAACGGATGCGATTTAGGGAAAAGAAGTTCACTGAAGATTAACAAGGACCAACCAGGTACACCCTGGAAGATTAACATGGCAATGACATATCCCCATTTTGAATAGGAAATACATCTTCAAAGGGTCCATTTTCCATTGCCATGTTAGTTTACCAGAGGGTAAATGAGGAATGTTGGAATCTGCTCATTCATCACTGAGTTGCTTTGAACCCAGCAACTTACAACCTCCACCAAAACAGCATGGAAAAGTGTGCTTCAGATTTTCCCTAATAAAAAAACTCAGAAGATGCACTAACCAAAAAATTCAGGCACATCCCTCAAAAATTACCAAAAAAAAATCTGTATGAAAACTTGAGTCCCTTCCAAAAATGATACCAATATGGGTGGCATTTAATGACCCCTGGCATGAAGTTTGATTTTTTGATCCCTGCTTGGAGTTTGATCCTCAAAAACTTAAATTGCTTCCATTGCTCAACAATCCCTTCGTCCGTCAATCCACAAAGTTTGGCGCACCTTTGGCGCTCCAAAGGATTGTTCGATGACCACATTTCGGCCCTGCAACAATGACGTCGAGGAGTAGGAATCTGGATGAATCACGAAGAACAAACACATGGCGACTCAGGTTCTAATTGGTTGATAAATTGATATCCCCAAAGAATCCACATCTTTTGGGTGTCTACACTTGCATGACTTTTTTTTGGGGGGAAATGTAGGTCAAGATACCATGCATGGATGCTTAGGGCAAGGAATCGTTTTAGCAAATCCCCCTTCAACTAACAGAACATCAGGAAACCAAAAAATAGACAACTTAGCTTTCAAAGTATCAAGTTGGAGGGGCCATGTTACTTGCAGATTTTTCATTTGGGAGTGCGAGCCTTGCAATCATTTCATACCTATATCACTCAACATGATTGGACGGTCAACTGCCGGATGATAGCACTGAAGAGAAACTCGTGTTGGACGTTTGTTGGCGTATTTTCAGGGACAAATTGTTAGTTGTAGGGAAGATATACTGTATAGGCATTTTCCCACCTCCCCAAGATTTTTCAGTCGCTTTTGCACCTTCGGACCCATGGTGACAGCCACTGCATCAGCTAGGCGGTTGCAACCTCCCGGGTGAAATGTCGCTTCAGTAGTGTAATGATGGCATCTTTTTGACTTGTTAAAAAAACATTCGAAAATTACCCTCTGATAACATGGCAATGGAAAATGGACCTGTTGAAGATGTATTCCCTATTGAAAATGGTGGATTTTCCATTGCCATGTTAGTTTATTGGAGGGTAGATGGTTCAACAATTTGGTAAATGAAGATTCAATGATGATTCAATCAAACGTGGCCAATTTTGGAACATGATGGTTCAACAAAACATGTCATGTTGGAAAATTGGAACAAATGCATTCATTTTCAACCGAAAAAAAAAACACACACTGAAGATAAAATCGAAATTGAAGATACACAACAGCACTTCCACATTTTTTTTGAAGACTGGCTATTGAGTTGATGGGGGTTTGATGATTTACGTCATATGAGGATGTTGGAAAATGAGCCGGAACAAAGATGGAATCGAATGGTGGAAGCATGAAGTTGGATGACGCTCCACCACTGTCTGTTTGGTAGTTTCATTTGAATTGTTATCTTTGGTGGTTTTTCACCAACCCATCTACAAAAATCTGCGATATTGCCGCCAAATGGGGTGGGTTCATCTTCCCCCAAGTTGAGGGGTGAAAATTTAAAAAAACATGAAACGACCAGCTTGTTATGTTGTACCTGGAACTCCAAACAACCAGTTTTTTATGGTTGTTTCAATTGGATGATTCCCAATCATTACATAAAAAATGGTTGTTTCACCAAACATTCATTAAAAGATGGTTGTTTAGGGTACCAGGTAGTTCCATGAAACATGCTCAATTCGCACCTTCCAACATCAAAGCTCGTGCTTCGCTGCCATGACGGATGTCCTGGACGATTTGGACGAGTTACCAACGTACCAAAAGATCTTCCTGAAAACTACCCCTTCCAAAGATGGACAGTGAAAACATCACAGTTTCCCTAGGTTTAAGTCAATCAACATAGTGGATGCCATGTTGATCTTTGGGAAAACAACTAAGATGAGGAAATTTCTGATCCAAGAATGTTCTTTTCAACCTAAACTTTCAGGACGCTTGCACGCAAGCGAAGGTTCTACTGCTCACGTTTTTCAATTCTGCGTGCTGCGATGTGACAATCGCCCGGAGGACTATGAGTATAGGTACGAAGTAGTATACAGCAGTATATGTCGTAGTAGTATATGTCGAAGTAGCATACGTCGTAGTAGTAGAAGAAGTAGTAGAAGTAGTAGAAGTAGTGGTAGAAGAAGAAGTAGAAGTAGAAGTAATTAGTAGTAGAAGAAGAGGTAGAAGAAGTAGAAGAAGTAGAAGTAGTCGTCCTAGTAGTACTCCTAGTGCTAGGTAGTATGCAAAAACAAGTGCTCTTCTGACTTGGAAAACGAAAAAAACTCAGCTGGAAATAACTTCCCCCCCGTGCAGTTTCCGAGCGGCCATGTTTTACACATCTTATCATCTTGGGCAAAATTTCCTGTCGAAGATGTGATTTTAGATATTTTTAGATTTTGCTTCGTAGGGCTGGAAATAGTACCAACGCATTTCCATATTCCCCAAAATGATGATTTTAATAGTTTTTTATAGTTTTTTTACCCATGGTATCAAGCAAAAATCACCATAAACAATATAAGCAAATCCAAATCAATCATAGGCATTTCATGAGTTTCAACAACATTTGTGGATGTCTCTGTTTTCATCTTACATCATGGAAAGTTCCTCCCCAAAATGTTCCCTCAAATCATGTTTTACAACACTCTCCACCTTGGCAGCAGCAAAACATCGGGCGCCCAGCGGTCGCACCTTTGGGGAAAGCCCGCCCGGTTGTGGCGGAAAATCACGGAAATCATGATGAAACATGATGTATCAGGTTCTTCCGTTCGTGACCCTTTTTTGGGTGTTTTATTCGTGACCTTTTCAGGGGTGAATCTAAGAGACCCTCAATTTGGGGTTATGAAAAAAAAGGTCACAAAATGGAAGAAGCATCTTAGCATCTTATTTGATTCAGGATTCCTTGGGCCCTGCCGATCAACACCGGAAAACCAATGGGATTTCGTGAAGGTTGTATTTAGAGAATAGATTATTTACCCACTGAATTTAGCAGGGACACCTTGGCAACCCCTAAAGGATTCCTGTCCAAACGTGTGTTGACTATTGCTTTTTGTTGTGGTGTTAGTCGTCAGATGTTTTCTCTCAAGTTCACCTAGATTGAGTCTTTGGAGGTACATGTTGACTGTTGGGGAAGGGGGTTCATTCCCACACCCTTATGACGAATCACCCGGATGAGTGGCATGAAAACTTTTTCTTTTATTCCAATCCCTTACTAGTTGGTGGTTTCGACCCATTGGAAGAATATTCGTCAAAATGGGAATCTTCCCCAATTTTCGGGCTGGAAAATAACAAAATATTTGAAGTTTCACCACCTAGGACCTAGCTTCTGCCGAAAAAACCCACCAAAAAAAACCAAATGCCAAGGTCGTCTGTTGGTTCCAACGAGATACTGATTCCTGGGTTTTCCCTATGTCACACCTCACCTCAGCCGCCTTCCATGAGAGATTTCAGGTTCCAACCCCCCCCTTGAAATAGCCAAGTTTCTGGACCATCATTTTTCCCGGAAAAAAAAAAATCACGATTCCATTTGGCGAAACAAAAAACCCCTGGAACATCCATTGGTACCATTTTTTTTTCAATTGGGAAATACAAATTGTTTATGATGGTTAAATTTCCCAACCATTTAATTCATAATTTTTCTGGTCAAATGTGTCCATGATACTTAGTAAATGGATTATTAACTTTATAACCCCTATATATATATATAAGTAGGTTGGATACGTCCCGTAAGTAGGGAAAATATATATAAACCCACTTACGATCACGATCGTTACGATCACTTCCATGGACACCCTAGTAGTTGGCCATCCATCTGCATGCTATCATCCCCAACCTTACTTGGATGTCCCAGGAAGTTAGGATCAATGGTTTGTAATTAAGTGGGTTATAACCCCAATATACCCCATTTATAAGTAGTTGAAATAACCCATTGATCCTAACCATTGATCCTAACTTCCAACGGGACATCCAAGTAGCTTCCTCCCTTTGGGTCTCTCGACCGCAGCTTGTCTCAGGGTGGACAGCATAGTTTTCCTACCACCGTCAAGCCGCGAGCAAGTGTCGTGGCGTGGATGCGAAATGGGCGGAAACAAACTGATTGGAACCTTTCAAATATCTGAAGTTGAACAAAAACTCCCTGAACAAATTCCTGAAACAATTTTGAACCTAAAAATCACCCAAAAACATTGAAATCCAACCAATCCTCCTCCAACCAATCCACGAACCCATGACTTTGGGTGAAAAAAAGCCGTGGAGCTAAGGCCCGGAAATAAAAAACCACCGATTTCTCTGGAGTTTCTCGGGGAAAAAGTCAAATCAGAATGAGTCACTCAAATCCAACCCATGAATCACTGAAAACTGCTGATTTCTTGGTTCTGAGACACGTCTCATCAGATAAGGTTTTGATAGAATAGAATCCTATTTGAAATCACATCATTCATTTGAAGTCTGGCCAGTCGTCTTCAAAAGCGTCAAAATGTAACGAACCTTTGCAAAAGGTGGCTGTTCCGCAAACTTGGGGTACAATTTTTGCATATATCTGGGGTACCAACCTGGAACAAGAGTTGATACTATGACGTTGTTGTGGATACGTTGCTCCACATCCAATTAGTGATAAACCAACGATTCATCAAAATGAAAATCAAGGACACCAAAC